>PNEQ01099643.1:26523-48454 GCA_003012365.1 Medauroidea extradentata | reverse complement strand
CACTTCGAACATCTTTTGTAAATGTTCATTGTAAATGTCCATTGTAAACGTCTGTGATGAATTAATGTTTCTAGTCGCATCGCTGTGTAGTAATATACTATGTCGTAAATAAACGTTTATTGATAGAAATATTTCGTAAAAGTGATTAACAGAAGCGTAAAATAACGAGATCTGAAGCAGAAATCGTTGAAACATATTCTAAAGTCTGTGTAAATATATGTTGAAAGAGTTAAACCGTTTAGAATGCTGCGTAAGAAGGCGGCAACCAGTGAAATCGAACGTAGCTCCGTCGCTAGCGCGCCGCGAGCAGAATTCAAGCCGGTTGCGGGTGGGTAGGCAGCCCACTTGCCAGTTCTGTGTTGAATCGAAACACTCTGTACATCCCGAAGTTTGTCGGTTGAATCCAGCCCCGCTCTGTATAGTTTGAAGTACGGTGACACGTCTTGTATGAATTTTTTCACGCTTTGTTTTCAGTTATTTAGTGGCGTGACATGAAACAAATGTTTAGGTATCTACAGAGCCACTAAACAGAATTTAATCTTACTCCTTAGGAACATATGGTATCAAAAACAGCGACATCAGTTTTATAAATCCTGGTCATTCCGTATTCAGTTTTTAAAAAACTGTTGTCTTTGGTTTTTTTATTACATTACATTTTCTGAAGTTTCTACGGAATCTGTACACGTTTAGTAGTAAGGAAGGTAACATGAAGACCGGAATGTTAGTAACACAGTTGTTATAAATTAAAAATATTTTCCGTCGATTTTACCGTATGTATTATTATAAAGAGAAACTATATTCATGAAATAACCGGATCAGTGAATTACTCTTTAGAAAGATGCCGGTGCCAAATTAACATGCGCTTAGATAATAATGTACCTTCACTGTTATAGTAAATTTCATCAACGGATAAATCAAAATAAGTTATTTCCATCATTTACACAGTATAAATTTACAAAAATGAAGTATGGTTATTATTCTTGCAATTTCACATTTTTTTTCTGAAATTGCCTTTTGCTATTTTCCTAAGATACCTTACAGACAATTTTCTTTACCACATGTTCGAATCCTGGCTCTAGATCAGAAAATTTTCATGTTTGTAAGTAACATTCCAAATAAACGAACCAGCAATATTAAAGACGAAAAATTTAATAAGTGGGAAAATATAAAGAGAAGTAAATCCTGTGGCAATCTTAATAAAATACTGTAGTAAGTCTCATGAGCCAGTTTACTACGGCATATCAGATTACAGCGAAATCTTAATTGACTTATATCCAGTCTCGAAGTGTAAGCTAGTTATGGTAAGCCTAATTCAAGTGAAATGCAAGTTTGCCGCAAGTTTGAATCAGGCTTGCATCATGTTTCGTACGAAAGCTTGATATGGCAAGTCAAATTCAAGTGCAATGCAAGCTTGCAGTAAGCTTGCAAAATGTTTGGAAAACGTATATTAAAATAATTGTCAGTTAACTTATACCTGGACGAGGTTATGACTTCACTTAAAACCCACCTAGGCCAGAAAAAGTATTTTATTTAATTAAATTAAAAAGTACTGTATCCACTCAACACATATGAACTTAAAAAGTATGACTGCCCGGTAAAAAATACTGGCGAACCTGTCGCAAATAAATGTAAATAATCGTACCAGTAGGCCTATACTAGATTATACAGTCTAAAGTACCTGTCTTTTTCTCTCGACATATATATTAGACTGAGTTTTTATTATCAATGTCACAAATACATGTATAGAATTCATTGAAGTTTATTAATACTGCATTGTGATAAAAATATATATATTACTAAATGCCAAAGCACTGTAATAGCAAAAAAAAAAAAAAAAATCCAACTAATTTATATATATATATATATATATATATATATATATATATATATATATATATATATGGAGTTGGTCTTGACGTAGCTTCAGCGCCTCCGCTGATAAAAAAATAGAATGGCCCAGTTTGACGGCCTTCTCGAGCATTGAAACTTTTATCTGAAACATTTGTGGATATGATCACTTGAGTGCTATTGTTCTGTAAGAGTTCATGTGCCTCAGCCTTTGTGTGTATGTGTGTGTGTGTGTGGGTGTATATATATATATATATATATATATATATATATATATATATATATATATATATATATATATATATATATAGGAACATGCACACAAATTTGAGTACACGTGTTTCTGATACATAAAACCGCTACATGATAACAACTATCAAAATTGCGAGGTATCATGTTGCAGAGAATGTTCTTGAAAGATTCAAATATTTTTCTACTGCCGATTGTTTAAGATATTAGGATAGTCGTTAGTGTATTTCAAAATAGCTTTATCGTAATATTATTAAAAACGTAATTAACGTTTATTATTATTAAAACACTGCAATTGTAATACATTTTAAAATTAAAACAAAAATTAAGTATTTTAAACATCCGGGTTACATTTTTAGATGCTGAAATTACTGTAAATAGCGCGCTTAAACAGCCAGAGAATGAAGTTTTCTACTCGAGATCCAATATATAAATAGTACAAAATCCCAACGTTCTATTATTCAGCAAAATCTAATCTTAAAGTAACAACACTTATTGAAAAAGATGGCAAAATTTCTTGAACGTCACCAACTTTTTGGCAACTTACTGTAAAATGTAATCGATATGTACCCGGTTGGTATCACACGTGGTTTTTGTGGCCTGGTTAACATAGATATGATTTTATTATTATTACTACAGTGAAATTTACATGCAGACGCATAGGTTTTGAGATTAAAACCATAGGACTGTCAATAGTACTCACAATGCACAGAAAGTAATAGTTGAATAATGGATTTTCTGAAGATATAATAATAAAGGTATGAAGTAGTTTTTAAAATACGGTTTTACTTTGTTGACTTAACGGACTTTTTTTATACTAGGTTTAGTGGGAGTATGTAGAGGACAACTTACGTAATTTCATATAAGCGTTAATATTATTAGCGTAAATTTTCAACACTACAGAAAGTAATTGTATTAGTCAGGAGAAAATACACACATGTAGGAGCTTACACACAAACGTTTATTTAAGCAGCTTTATTTATTCCTTACACACGCAGTACTACGTTCTATAACACGTAAGCTTAATGTAAAATTATGCAAATTAATATTATTTCACGTAACTTCATAAATGGTGTTCCAGTGGGGAAATACCGTAATTTTATATTTATATGCGATAGGATTTTTGTAGACATTACTTGGAGTCAATATTCCTCTTATAAAAAAAAATCTAATTTTACCATAATAGCATTTCAAAGTAAAATTTTGCACGTTTTCGTTCTTATAGGCCTAAGCCTCAAAAACCAGTGAATATAATGAAATAAAAAATTCACAGTGAATCAAAATGCCAAGTGCTACTGCTTGACGCAAATACAAATCATTGACAAAATTGATGGTATTTAAAAAATACTAAATTTTTATTTACTTATTTTTTTTACTTTGCTATATTTTCCAAATTTTCAAGTATGAAATTATTTTGTAATGAGTTTTTATGTCAGTCAAGCAGCCCGTGACAAGGTTTTTTTTTTTTTCATGTGAATTTTTTCTTTTCATTATGTTCGTTGGTTTTTACGGCTTATAAAAATAAAAAAAAAAAAAAAAACTAATTTTTACTTTTAAACGGCATTATTTAAAGAACTGACCGAGCAATTTTTTTTTGTAAGAATAAATGTACTCCCAAGTAACTCAAAGCCCTCAATGCTGTCTGAAAAAGATTCTACGTAGAAATGTGATTTAAATCTAATTATTTGTCACTCAGTTTTCCAAACAAGCGTTCAAAGTATGCCATCACATTTTAAATTATAGCTCACAACAATAGTAGGCAGTTACGTTGGCGTCTGAGCTCTCTAGCGCTGTTATCGGGAGGGAAGGGCGAAGAGAAACTGATATCCTACTATCCTGTACTTATCTTAGCTTAGATGTAACTGCTAAATGGAAAGAAGGAGAACGCTGCATATAAATTTGTCAATAACCAAATATCACTGATGTCAAGCAAATTGTGAAACATTTTGTATTTGTAAATATATTCCGGTTTTGGCAATTGAATGTTTTTTTCTGTAATCTTGTAATAAAAAATAACTTCAGGGTCAATTATGTCACTTCGGAATAGAATAGGCTAAAGGTCAACTCTGTATTTAGATGACATAAACTCACTGAAACGGTTGTAATGTAATACTTGTAATATTTGTATTTGTAATATTTTTGTTTTTTTAGGTAATAAATTTTTTTTTCTTAAGGCAATTTATGTTAAGGTAGTTAACTTTAAGGCAAATTTTGTTCGAATGGGCTAAAGGTCAATTCTGTATAAGATGACATAAACTCACTGAAACGGTTGTAATGTTAATAATTGTAATGTTTGTGTTTGTAATATTTTTTTTTGGTAAGGTAATTCAATTTTTTTCTTTAGGCAATTTACGTTAAGGTTGTTAACTTTAAGGCAAATTTTGTTCTTTGGTTTATTTATTACTTTAAGGTAAATGTTATCACTTAATAATTTTTTTTATTTCTTTCTTTTCAAATGTAAATTATATGATGCAATGAATCACGTATTTGTTACAAACCGGCCCATGGCTGAACTATACGAGGGTAAATAAATTAAATAAATAAATAAAAAATAAATTAAATAAATAAATAAACTGCCAGGCTGATACTAGCAGGGCGAAAATCATTCGGCCAGCGTCTTCATGCAATATATTAGTGTAACATTTTTGTGAGTTGCAGCAGTTGTGCTCGGGGATACGTAAATACCTTTCAGGTTATGCGAAAACTATTGTATAAAGCCGCTACGTTTTACTTCCGTCCTTAAATATACACAAGGTTTCGAAAAAAATATTCATGGATATGTTGTTGCATTTAGGCAAATCTTAAAGTTAAATAGGCTATATTTTTCCTACTACACAATAATAGTCAGAGAATATAAGTCAGACTAACTGACAAGAACACTACGGCTACAGCATCTGCTTCTACATCAAAGGGCACTGTAAAATATGTATAACGTGTCTGTTCGTAATAATACTCGGCTATGGAAAGAGCCTGCAGCACGCAATAAAAACATAAAATTACAAGTAAATAATATTAAAAACAAACTTTTAAAACATTTTAAAATTATAAACTAACAAAAATAATAAGTTACAGGCATATTCTTTGTTCAGAATAACCCATCTCTTGATAATTCGTCATAATATAAGCGTATATATATGTATATATGTATATATATGTATGTATATATATACATACATATATATATGTATATATGTATATATATGTATGTATATATATACATACGTACATATATATACATACACACATATATATATACATTTTTAAGATATATATGTTTATATACGACCCTAGAACTTAGCTATCTATGTACACATATATTATGATGATGAGTTACTAAGAGAGTGGTTGTTTAGAACCTACAATATACCTATTATGTACATAATATAACAAATGTAACTTGAGTAAATTTTTTATTCACATTTTTAAATCATGTTTTATCAATTTATTTTTTTACTTCTAATTAATATAATTATTATTTTACTTTTAAGTCTTTAACCTGAGGAACGTGTACATATATGACAAATGTAACTCAAATGTATTATTACTTTTTAGCTCCCCTTTTTTTTAAATAACTTGTATTTAATTATTTTACTTTAACATTTTTTTTTTTTTTTTGTTTTTAGTCTCAAATCTCTGAAACCTATTTATTGGTTTGTACTGTTTATTGTACTGTATAAATGTAATTGCAAGTTAAAAACAAGCTTGTAAATAGCTTGAAAAAAACATAATTTTCCATTTTTGTTCTTGTAATTTAGTATGCATGTAATGTAACCCATAATATTGCATTGTCACCGAACTTACATAAGTATGCCAAATTTTAGCTCCATCAGATACCAGCAAATGGTCGAAAAATGGTTGCAAATTTTCAGACGGTCAACTTACTTTCATACGAACATAGCAAGTTAAATAACAGCTTGTAATAATAAAAACATATTGTTTAAACTACATGACACAATTAAATTAAATTTATTTTGTCGATTTTAACGCAGAGGTGAACACATAGAAAATAGTAAATTCAGTTTATTAATTGCGAATGAAAAATAGTGTGTTTTTTCCTTTAAAAAATAAATAACAAATTCATTATATTTCAAAAACTAATTTTTAACAGTATGAAAATGTCATTAGGTATTTGAATCTCTATAAGATATAATTATATTTTTGTTTCACATTAACGGCGTGTGTTTAACGTTACATTGTAAAATGAACTTCAAAAATCAAAATTCGTTTAGGATTTAGACGTTACTGTTTTTCATAATTTTGTTACTACAGCATTTTATAGCACGAAAATGGGCAAATATAAAATTGTTTAATGTTTTCACATTTATTTAACCTTTGGGACAGTATTAAAACCCGGGTTTTTAAATATTTACGCTGCGAAAGAAAGAGCTAACAAAACGAATGTGACGGAGTTTTAATGAGTCTGACCTTAGAAGGGGAAAGGGGGTAAAGAATAATTTCACTGAATGAAAAACAAGAATTTATAACCATCTACATCATCATACTTTTACTTGAAGTTACTACAGACTCTTAAGGGGTATGGAAAGGTACGATGTCGAGCGGGTGACTGGAACACTCAATTGTCAATAAAATCTGAACTACTCATCAAATTTCGATGAGATTTTTTGCCGAGTAGATATGTTATCAGCTGACGTTTATATATAAAACATTATGAGGTAGTATGCTTTACTTTCGAGTAAAAAATTAAAAATGGTTTTTAGAAAAATAAGGGCTTGAAACCACAAAATCTACAAAAATGGGAAACTGTAATTTTTATAATGTTTAATACGATAATGTCTGGACCTCTATAATAACAGAATTTCAAATATACTCGCGTTTTAATTTGAAAATAATTTTACTATCCGAAAATCTCTGCGCGATAGGTTTACGGATGTTAAAATTATTTTCATATGAAAACGCGAATATTTTTGAAATTCTGTTACTATAGAGGTCCAGACATTATCGTATTAAAAATTAAGAAAATTACAGTTTCCCATTTTTGTAGATTTTGTGGTTTCAAGCCCTTATTTTTCTAAAAACCGTTTTTAATTTTTAACTCGAAAGTAAAGAATAATACCTCATAATGTTATATATATAAACGTCAGCTGATAAAATATCTACTCGGCAAAAAATCTCATCGAAATTTAATGAGTAGTTCAGATTTTATTGATGATTGAGTGTTCCAGTCACCCGCTCGATATCGTACCTTTCCATACCCCTTAATGTAAGTCACTACACATAAGTAAAAAAAAGATGGGTTCTCTCACTGAAAGATTTTTACTTAGCCTTGAATTTGGCAGCACGCACAAATAAACAAATAGAAACTACGTTCATGCTAACCAGGTTGTCAGCTACTAGCAAAGGATTTTCTTAATGTCAATCTATATGTACGTAACTGTATTGTTAGGATAAATTTTTTTTTATTCAGTAAAGATGCGAAATATGTTAACGTTATTCAAACAACAAATTATACATTCATCCTTAAAAACAGAACCCCAAAATGTTTAACTACATAAGATGCTTCGGCGATCGAGCGCTTGCCTTACACCTAGGCGATCCTAGTTCTATCCCTGGTGTTGGACCTCCGGATTTATGCATGTAGGAGCGTGTATGACGATTTCGCAGTTCGGCGTTTTTTCTTTTCGGGAATCTCCCATTTTCCTCACCCTTAAATTCGGACACTTCTCGATGCTTATCTTATTCGCCCTCATCGACTCTGAATGTCTTTCATGATAATACCCTTCAGTTCTGCAATAAATTAAGTAACAGTTTATTAAATACTTTATGTTGACATTTGCAGTATCTGTTTTACTGTAGTGGATAGTGTCTAATGAGGTCGTTCTTTGCTGACTTGACGAATCCTGACTACATCTCTTTCACTCACACGCGTGTACTTTGCTGCTCTTGATGTTGCTCTCTGTAGAGGCTCAAGCATTTACTTGTCGTTTCTTCATCACAACACGAATAACAGTTTTTATTATGTCTCGTTCTCTGCTATGCACCGCCTTCCCACGCCCTGCAGGCTACCACCTTTACCTTTCATTTTCGGGTATACACACTGAGGGTAGATATTTACCTAACAGCTACTACGCGGCTGTCGACTATGTGCCGCCATTCAATGGTGTCGCCTCATTACCTCCTCAAATTTCTCTTGTCCCGCTTTCCCCGCATCACCGCGCTGTGAGACGCCAAAATAACTCCGCAATATAGTGATTACTGGTTGCGTACCAGGGTGTATTATACGAAGTGTGTTTTAGATCTACGGAAAGTGAAATATGTATGGCAATGAAGCCACAGTTTTTATAACACACATCCTTTTAACCAAGAATACACTGCTGCAGCACTATTTGAAAGTCTGTAATTCGTTCTTTGTATTGTAACCCACATTGTTTAATTACATGCATATATATATGTTTGAATACACATATCATAGATGTTTATGTTCACCGTTGTTAAAATAAACATTTCAATTGCCAAAATCTGCATTTTAAGGTACCGTACAGTGGCGTAGAATATAGAGCATTATCAGTAAGAATTATTTAAGTATTTACTGAGGTGGCTGTGCACTCATGTGCAAAAGAGTGCGTCAAGTTTGATTGACATAAGTAATGTCATTTCCGGGATATGGCAATTCAAGGTATATTTGTACGATACCCTGAAAACTGAAGAAAGCAGTGGATGGTTTACCCCAACACAACTCCAAATTCTAGAATTTGTATATATCAGTTAGTGAGTATTTTGATTTGCGTATGTTTATGTATGTGTTACGTGTTACGTAATTTGTATGTTTACTGATGTACGAGGAGATGCATTCTGAAATGACTGGAGCAGGTGTAGGAACACAGACCGCACAACGATATATTCTGACGAACGTAAATAATATCCTTGGGTAAGAATCATCACATTTTTTCAACTGTTTAAATTTAATTTGAATGTTGAGTATTAATATCATTTTTATTAAATTGTACTTTTAAAAAGTGTTTATTTTTCTTTTGGGTCTACCGATGGCTTGCTCCATCGAATTATTTGTTAATGTGTCTGAAATGTAAGGAATTTAACAAAAAACGTGTTTTTTTATTAGTTTTTAGTTCGCACTCTATTGATTTTAAAAAATATGGCAATAATTTTCATCTCCGACACTTTGTGATATGGAGTTAAGATATTTCCTTCAAATATTTTGTTAAGTGTTCACGAAATACCGAAGTTGATATTTAACGTAACATTAAATTATTCACATATGTTTGAATTTAGACTTAATCTCAAGTCAAACCACACAACACGTCCATTTGCTAGTTGCTGTTCGAATAATTGGATGGTATTATTTTTATTAATTTTTATCTGTTCTTATACGTTGCCATACAAGCAATGACTGTAATGTTGGAAGGATATGTATGATCTTTGAAAGAATTGTGCAATGGGAGAGCATGACTTGATTTGGTTTCTTGGACGTGCTCCATTGCTATATAGATGACTGTCAAAGAAAACTAAAGATAATAGGAAAATATAAATAAGAAGAGTATGCTTTAGTCAACAGGATACATACACAACATAAATTCCATAAATGGAATCGAGTCAGATAAAATAAGGGCAGAACAGATAATTAATAAAAATAATAAAAATCAAAACTCAAAAGAAAAACCTAAGACACCACCAAGGCAGACAACCCAGATTTCAGGTCTGCTTTGGCAAAGGGACAAACAGACAAAAAAATTATGACCCACAAATATACGACACACCAATGAGGCGAAACAAAACCAGTGTTGTATCAGACACGAACAGAAAACAACTTGCGACACAACGATGAGACGAAACAAAGTAGATATCACACACGAAGAGAAAAACAATAAACGACACGAAACAAAACACAGTAATTTTCCAGACAGACAGTAGAACGATGTTTCGGGAACTGGAATCTATTCCTTTCATGTGTTGTTCTATTATATTTAGTTTTCTTTGGCAGTCGCAATGGAGTATGTCAAAGAAACCAAATCTAGAAGGAAATGTAGTTATTCTCCTCCTCCCTCAGTTAACGTCGCCCGGACCACAAGTGACTACAACCCTAGCCCTGTTGGTGACATTTCCAGGACTGTTGTGAGCAGGGTTTAAGGTCAGTGACGAGAAAAAAAAACACTTGAGGAGATGAGTAGGGAAGAGGGGGAAGGAAGAAGGGCAGTGCAGAGTAAGCCTGAGGGGTTCGTGGTAGAAGTAAGTGAGTTTGATCTCATCACATTCCGCTACTGTTTCTTTCTTTCCACCTTTCAGTTACATTCTCCTTTCCCTTTCCTACCCTCCTTTGACATCCCAGCTTTCACCGACAGCAACTCCTTCCTTCCTCACTTGGCTTGTCCGTTGTCGAGAAACCACTCTAGTTGTAAGACTTGTTTCCGGTGACCGCCATCAACGTAGTCAGTAGAGTTTTCGGAATGTTGAACTTCAGCTTGTATTTGTATTTTTTATCTGACGGAACCCGAATATCACGTACATATAACAATAAAGTTTTATTATTTTCGAGGGTGGTTATGCTGCAGACAAAGTGTTGCGAAATGTCTCCTTTGTATAGTATTTAAAGTAATTTTCTTTTTAAACTTTCGTCTTTGTTAACTAGTAACGCATTGGTTGTTATAATCCAATTCACATAATTTTGGATAAATCTGACAGCAACTTATGGGCAATATTTTGTTATTTTTATCACTACACAGGCAAACTTTGCAGTACAAATGCTGAAATGGACATTTCAGGTTTATTTTAGAGTAAAAATGTCTTGCATTTTGCAACAAATCACAAAATACTAAAACATTATTACCCATAAGTTACTGTCAAATTTATCCAAACTTATATGAAACAGAGTATATTTAGAAACATCTTTGGGACTACAAAACAGGATTGACAAAACAAAAATAATAAAAAAAAAAAAAGATCATCGTTTAGAAAATGTGCATGTTTCTGAGTAATGCAGGCTTTTACTCTTCAACCGGTCATGTGCCCAGTACCTCAGCAATAAAAGTGGAACGAGAAGTGCATTGCTGTTCTTACAAATATTAATAAATAAAATAAGGAAATGGAACTGTACAAGGTAATATAATTCGGTATCGTGGATAAATTAGGGAAACCAAGTGACTTTCAGCTTTGGAATTTTAAGGTCTATATATATTTTTAAAGCACAGAGATTGTATGACTTAGTGTGTGGAAATTTAAAAAATTCCTGAAAAGAATAGTGGCCAGTTGGCAGCGTACCTAAAGAAAGATTCCAACGCGCAAAAGATTATTGTTTCAACGATTGTTTAAATCTCGTTAATACAAATTTAAATCTGTGAAAATGAATCGGAAATGTACAAAAATTATTTCATGATCTATTAACGTGACGAGTCTCAGAAAAATTTGACTCGACGTAGGAGTTTTTCAATAACAAATATACGTCGTGGTAGACATGGAAATGCAAATGAAAAAAAATTGCGTTTTGATAGAAGGCTTTTAAAAAATCGTCATCCTTATAGTATGATTGTGTCAAACATTTTTACAACATTGCCCGGAAAACATGGTTATTTTCTGAGTGCACGGAACCCCGAAACCCTCAGAAAACAAATTGCTGACTAATTTAAAGACCAGGTTGATTGTTTAAGAAAATAAATTGGTAAGCCTAAACTCGGACACAGATGTAGTTGCAATCAAAGAAAACGTTAAGAAATGCTACAAATATGGTTCCAGTGAACATGTTCCAAACTACCATAGAACAGATAAGGGAAGAGAAAAGATTAGAAATGCGAAATTTACATTATTCAGTCGTTCCAAATTTAGTCACGAAGCTAGAGGATTCCCCACTAAAACAAAACCTTGAAGTATATGGACGAAAAATTATCACTATGAAAATAAACATTTTCAAAATAAAAGTAAGTGACCGCATTTTTATTTTCTAACTAAAATGTTTTACGCTTCCGGGAAGTTCTGAGTTGATTATGGACTCATGTTCGACACGTCACATGGCTAATGATGAGTGAGTGTTAGTAAAATTCAGGGCGTTAAAAACTGATATAGGACCCGCAAAAAAATCTGTCAGCATGTCAACTGAACAAATAGTTTCTGTTGTGACGGAAAGGCGTGAACTGAAAGAAGTATTGTTTGTTCCACTACTAAGTAAAATGATTTTGTCAGAACTATTACTGATATTAATGGTGAAATTTGTAATTTGCTAATTTTGCATTGTATCTACAGAGTGTAATTATGTATATAGAATTGAGCAAATGGTCCCTGATGACAGCGTAAGGGGCCATTAATTTTATTCAAATGTATATGTTTTATTGGTATGTGGTAGCTGCAATCAGCACGGAAAATTGTAGATAAACTGACTGTAGCAGAATAATTCACTGTATTTGAACATACCTAGACAGAGTAATAATTGGGCTACACAGTTAATACAAAATGTGCCAGACTCTATGAAAGCTGTAGAATATAATTAAATAAGTGTTAAATTAGTGATAAAGAAAATAAGTAAATTTTTATTATATCTAGATGATGATGAGGCCGGAAAGAATTGGGTTTCGTCACGCTGCGGGAAGCAGAAGGAAGGTGATGTATGCGTCAAGGTGGTTGACGAATTGTTGTGGGAAGAGTGCCACGTGCGCCACACTGGGCGCGAGAGTGTTAGACAGAAACAGAAATAAGACACCTACAACGGTTTGCCGCCAGGCAGTTGTATTTAAAATGTAAATTAAATATATATATATATATATATATATATATATATATATATATAGTTAAAACTAAGGAAATATACATGCTAAAGTTGAAGGGTATGAACGAACATGTAAATTGGTTATTTTAATTAATACATTTAATACTTGATACGCTCGCATAGGCCTGAGTTCTCAGCCGTCTGTAAACCGAGTTTAATTGTAACAGGGTTTCTGATAAGTCGAAGGGAGCTGAGGGTCAGTGTAGCTGGGTTGGCGTGGAGACGCGGTTTTCGAGAGTGAAGAGAAGCATCTCAGAGCTCGAGACAGACGGACGTGTTGCCGTCCTCGGGGCTGGGCCGCGTCTCGCGGAAGTGTCGCCGACATAGTGTCTGTCCCGGGATACGATTTGCTAGTATTAACAGAACGATATTTACTGTAATTAACAAGCCGATTGGCCTAGACCGGAAGCAATTAGTTGTTTCGTGCTTTGCTAGAGTCGCGACAAAGTTTTGGAATCGGTCATTGTTCGCATAATTCACATGCTGCGCGGAGTTTTGAGACTAGGCTTAGTCGCGGATCAGTGACCTGGTATATTCTGTTCCATGGTGAGCGAGGGCCATTTGCCGCCGTATCAAATAACTTGTCATCTCAATACTGACTACATTAAAATAACATACCCGCTGAGCTAGACCGAGGCAGAACAGTTTAAATCAATATTATTGATTGGCAGGGACACATGCATTAATTGTGTAGTCAGTCGACGAAGACAAGCTACAAATTAATTTATTGAGAGATGAAGTGAGAGTTGTCATGGAAGACAAAGATTGTCTGAGTGGAAGGAAGACTACACTATAGTGCATAAGATTAGAAGTTCTTGGGATAGACCATTCGAAAGTGGGAGCCGTTTGGCGTAGGAGATTATGCGAGTGAAAAATACCTTAAAATTACTACAGACGTTCTAAGGTCAATCTTGCTGGTGAATAAAACTGTTGAATGCAATGTGAAAGTTGTATCCCAGCGAAACAAACGAGACCTCCTTTTAAGCATAACTGAGACTCGAGCGACACGACCTCTTGAAGTTACTTGTTCAGATATTATTGGATCAGTGAGATCAGCTTCTTGGAATAACAATAAATACATTATGACACTAATTAACGGTTACACACACGTTGTAGTAATTGGTCTACTGCAACATAAAAGTGAAGGTGCAGAAGCAGTAATCCAATACACATAAATATCAAACGACAACAAAATCTAAAAGCGTACAACAAGCCTCGAATGGACAATGGAAGCAATACATCAATAACCATCTCCTCACTTGGTCCGAGAAGAAAGGATTGTTACTGAGACGTTGACGCAGCACACACCACATCAGGGCGCTCCTGAACAATTTAACCGCACTCTGTAAGAAAATATAAGAGCTCTTATACTGGATTCCGGTGTTGCGGAAGAACTCTGGACTGAGTATTCCTACACTGTAATATCTTGTCAACATAACCGCAAGAAGAGGAAGAAATTAAACCCTAGCAAAATTCTGGAATGGTCAACTACCTGGTCAGTGCCACCTGCACATATTTGTAAGTGGGGCCTTTGCTAAAATACACGTACATCAACTGACATTTAAACCAATGCGCGAAAAACTCGTATTAGTTAGGCATGTTAGAATGATGTATAGACTCTGGGACTCTGACAATTATAAAATAGGGATTTGGAGAAATATCTCATTAATGGAAAGATTACACGTTAATAAAACAATTTTCAAAACCAGTGACGTGATTTCACTGATTGATAATGAGAAAGACAGACACAGATGGTACAGAAGAAATGAGTGGCATCGATGAGTTGCTTGAAGAAAGGGAAAGTGACAAACTGCGAACAATGGAGTTCGGCTATGAAATATACTCAGAGAATGAACTGTTACTTAGGCATGGGAGAGATAAATTTGCCGAGGAAATGATACCTTTAAAAAAATGATTAACTTACAAGGATACTTGAAACTGTCAGTAAATATGAAGACATTGTTATGATCACATACGCCGAGTTTTAAAGAAACATGATGGTGGCAATTGTAGGAAGGCTATTGAAGTGCAAACACTGAAAAAAGAGTATAGTTGTAGGTACCATACTTCTGTTAAAATAGGGACAACAAAACAGTTTGGTTGTTGGTACTACTCTGGACAGTTCCTTCAACATTCTGTTTCGTAGAAGAAACAAAGAGCCTTGTTGCTTTTACAAACCAGATGGTAACTTCTACAAAACAGATTGTTGAAGGAACTGTCCAGAGTAGTACCGACAGCCAAACTGTTTTGTTGTCCCTATTTTAACAGAAGTATGGTACCTACAACTATCCTCTATTTTCAGTGAAAATATAATTCCTTGAAAACAAGATTTTGATCATAATAAATAAATAATAAGTTCCAGAGGGATACGTAAACATTTACTTACAGGGAGCTGTGGGGCAGTCTTTATACATCGTTCAAAACAAGACCAGAATTTGCCTACACTGTAAATCGGTGAAGCAAAAATGTTTAAAACTCTACTCTAGGCGACCTGAAAGCTGTGAAGAGAATATTGAAGTAGGCTACGTGAAATATACATAATCGATCTAGGCATCAAGTTTGATGAAAACATTCCTATTGAAGATTTGACTGGGTACTGTGACCTGGACTTAGCTGGGGATATTAGAACAAGGAAGAGTACTAGCGGAAACATAATATACATCTGTGGTGGACCAATCAGCTGATGCGCAAGATAGCAGCCAGTTGTGGCTCTGTCCACCGCGGAGGCAAAATATACAGTAGCAGCATAATGCACCAAAGAACTTACATGTGTAAAGACTAAACGGAAAGAAATGTTGAGTGTAAAAGTGTTTGCAAAACTCAACAAAGATATTCAGAGAGCTATAAGCCTAGTGAAAAAAGGAGTGACAAATCGTCGGTCGAAACACTTTGACGTGGTATTCCAATATGTTTATGAGAAACTACATAAGACGTGCTAAAAGTGTCGTATAGTCTTAGAGAGCATCAAAAGGCAAACGTGTTTTACAAGCCTTTGTCTAACATCACGAAGAAAACTCATCTCAAACATGTAGTGTGTTGAAATCTGAACGAACTAAGTGAAAATGATAATTAAAGAAAGTATTGTGAAATGTCTCCTTCATACAATATTTACATTAATTTTCAAATCTCACCTTTTTCTACGTTAACTGCTATTAAAAATTATCTTTGGGACTATAAAACATGATAAACCAAACAAAATAAAAAAAGTGTATCGTTAAGAAAATATGTATGTTTCACTGCAATAAAAGTTTATTCTATCAAAATTTGAAATAATTAAACTACGCTCTGGGTTAGTTTCCGTATGATATGACTGAAGTTCAATGTAAAAAAAAGGTAATAAAACTTCAAAACACAGTCGCTAGAGTCACGTGAATGACGTAATATAATACATTTTTTAAAAAACTCAAGGAAATTTAGGGGGAGAAGTGGGTTTATCCAAAGACTCTTGACTTACTATTTTTGACACGTGACCCAATTAATTAAGGTGAGATGTCATTGATACGAATAAATTACTCACACTATTTGCATATACCAATAATAGTAGAGAAATAATCTTAAATTTTTCTTGTTTATGCCTAATTAAAAATATGGTGGGCGAAGTTGATTTTAACTGTTAATAAATTTTATTTCATACGTATTTTTTAAGGTATTGATAACTACCTATTTTTACGAAGAAAAAAAAAGACGCCTGTAACGGAAAACTGTATGCGTTTACGAAAATTCACGAAGTTTGCTATGCTAAAATTGAATTTAAACTCGAGTTTTGGAAATTTATCGATATATATTTACCATGCTATAAAACTATCATATTTTCAGGGTCATTGTACCGCAAAAGACTTTAACCAAACATTTACGCTTTACACAATTAGTAAGTTATGATTGATTTTAGAAAGATTCGTTGATGTTGATGCACCATTTTTGGAAGATTCTAGACATGACCAAAATAGACATTTGCAATATTTGGGAAACTTATGAATTAGTTATGGATAAGATACGATCAAGTAATTGTTTTAATGGCTTATTAGCCAAACAATGATTTATCTAGGGTAGTATTTTTGAAAATTAATAAGTCAACTAGCTGTGCCACATTTCTGGAACTATAGAGCCAAGCAGACAATACATACATTTTTGTCAGTGTACAATCCAAGATTTCATTTACTGACGAATTATTGCTGCTTTATAAAACATTACTTAATAATGATTTCACGTCGGAAAACGCGGAACTCATTTGAGAAATTTGATGTAAACGTTATAGTTTGAGAATTTCTCAATAAAGGTTTGAAATTCATTAGCGTTGCTGTCGTATTTCGGAAGGTAGCATTATTGAAATAGATTAATATTTCGCGTAATATAAGACTGATTGAGCAGGATAATGTGAATAAATAGGTAATATTTTAAGCAATGAAATAATATTAACTTGTTTGTTACAATGCAATCATTTAGGAAGATAAAAAAGTAATAAAGTAATAACAAATAAGTTTATTAATTTTTCAGAAAATTGCCTATTAGTCAAATATGGCATGTAATGAATACCAGATTAGATAAGTAAATTCGCCATATCTGTTATAAAATTTTTTATTTGCGGCCAAACAAGTATTCAATGAGACTCGGCTTTTTGTGGGAAACAATATTTATACACAGTTTGGAAAGAACTTTTCAGGTCAAAATTTTACATTAAAGCACTCAGTAAAGTAATTGCCATCTCTTATATCTGCCAGATTAACATATGGATATTAGAATTTATTCACATATTTCTAACAATAACCCAAGAAATTGTTTTAGGTAAAATGTAAATGTCTGTTATAAATATTTTAACTAGTTTTAGCAACATTTGTTGTATTTTTAGTTTATAGAATATTAGTAGCATTTCCTCGCCTCATTTTATAAGATAGTGTTCTCGAGAAAATAATGTCTTTGGGCTCTACACTACTTGGTTAAAACTTCTGCACGGCGTCGTGAAAATTTTGGAATTAAAATGAAGTGTAAAAACAACGTTAATTATTACAGTAAAATACTTATCCATATAACAGACTGAAAATGTTTTTTTTGTCATTTGGACAAAATTTATAAATGCCTTTAGTTTACTGAAGGAAAATAAGCCTAGTAATTAACTATTTTCAGTGTAGAAACAATCGCCACTATATTTGATCTAAGAGTGTAGGTAAATAAAAAACAGGACTATAGAGAGAAGGAACATTACAAAATTAGGAGTTCTGGCTAGATCCTAGATATGTTTCACAGGTGATGGCGTTAAGTTAAATGTTGCAGTATGCACAGTTTTATATTTATTTAATTAATATTTAGTCAGAATATTAATAAACACCATTCCATGAAACATGAAAGCATTAAAAATTTAACGTGTACATAAACATTAATTGCTTATAAAGAAAATTTTTTTATATTACAAGAGTAACATTTTTAAAGAAATTCTTCAACGTATGCGGCCCTATTACCAGAAAAGCAAAGAAACCGCACATTTCTTGAAAGGGGAGGCCGAGTCAGTAAAACGTGTCTCGACGCTACTTTGTTCGGCGTACAAGCAATCAGCAGTTTTTCATTTTCAGAGATAACGATAAGGTAGAACAGCTAGGCAGTTTAAAACGAAATGATGAAAACTTTTTTGCCATCACCTTTATAGCCATTTCCCGTGAACCCACCCTTCTGAAATTTTTAATCGCAGCCGACGGGGGACGCAGCGGTGCAATGAAAAAAGTTCAGAGACACACATCTGGTTATGTCCTGAGGGAGAAAAGTTCATTAAAGAGTGAAATGTGCTCCCGTACGTAGATAATATGCACCGCAGTTTTTTTTAAAGAGTGATAGAGAGTGAAAACTTACGCGGCAACCAGTATAAAAATGTCACTGGTTCACTGGCTGAAACGAAATAAAGTCATCTTAAACATTTTAATTTGCGTCACTGAAATGGAGAAAACCAGTAAGATAAGACGAAAAGAAAAAATGCGAAATCATTTCTATTGTGTATTTAACAGGTCTAAGTTATTTAAATTTGAAATTTTTTAGTTATATATCAGCAAAAAAAATTTTCCGAAAAATTTTTGCTGAAATGGAAATGCTGTTCCGAACGTAAACGTTCAAACGATGAACATAATAAAGGGACCTCAAGACTAAGGCCTATAACTAAGAATTCGATAAATTGTAATTTACCTAAATGCTTAATGTCCCTGTGTTACACAACCAGTTATTTCATGTCTGTGTTCCCCGCAAATTACTGTCTTCAAATATCATTAATGGCTATGTATTTTTACATTACTGGCTTCATATTTTTACCTTGAACATTCTCATAACATTCCGTACCCGTCACCCGCACATGTCTTACTAAAGCTCTATACACACATAAGTACTGTCCACACTCTTCCCAGATCTATTATAGCAGCACACAACTTGTCGAACAAAGATGTTTGCCTCTGTGCTGCTTCTGTGTCACTATTTACTGTTGTCGCCGCGTATAGCCGTTCAAACTGACCCGCACATTCCGTAGTCATCGGAATTGATCTGGGTGCTCGCCCCTTTCTGTCCCCTTCGCCTGCGACAGATTAGATTAATTTACGTTACTTTAAGATAGTTTAAAAAGGCAAAAACATCAGTTTTTTAATTTAAGGACGGTTATGTTAGAATACAACTCCTCGCGTCTGCGGCGCGCTAAGTGTAGGCGCATGCACAGACTTTCTGATGATTGCCGAATGTGCAGCACAATCTCAGCTGCTAGAAACAAGTCTCGTCTTCTCCTTGACGCTGTGCACTATTCGCCAATACTTCTTGCTCGCAGGCTAAGCGCCCAACAACCCGAAGTTTCCAGGTACACGGAGCAGTTTCCATAAGCGTCCTGGAGAGCACGATCAAGGGCAATTAACGTTATCGGTATCGCGCGTTCTTGCCAGCCAGGTCCAGTCTAAAGTTACAGGGAGGCGTAACTAATAGCTCGCGCAACCCCCGAGTGGCACAAAAAAGCGTGTAGCCACCCACGCGTGTGTCCCGGGCGCTGTCGCGTAGAAATTAACGTATTCGTACATCATGCCTTTATAAATACGTGCATAAGGTGCCAAGCTAGGTAGCGCAATGGTAACACCTGGGACTCCCGGGACACTCTTCGGGAGGACCCGAATTTGATCCCCGGCTCCGGCCATCGTGATTTTGGTTTTCCGTGGTTTCCCGAAATCACTCCAGGCTAATACTTAAATAGTTATTTAACGACGGCCATGGCCAACTCCCTTCCCAGCTCCTGTCTTTGTATCAAGTTGTGTGTCACAATATCTAAAGATCTCGCTCTCAACGAGACGTAAAGTCCACTTACCTTACTTTTTTTCATGTGTTACCAATATTACGACTTTTCCTCGCTTGGACGCCCTAAAGAACACTGACAGATATGTTTAAACGTAGAAAATAGTTATATATATGCTACTACTCCCTACTTTGTAAAATAAAATCCTCAACTTTATACACTGAAACCACACCACACAACATAGAGATATCCAAGAGATACCCGGAGGATATCCACTTAAGCTATTAAATATGATTAATGGATAAATATCCTAAGGATATATCAAGAATATCTGTGAGGCTACAATATATACGCTTTCGGGAAATCTGCGGGACATCCCTGCAGGAAATCCGTGGTACATCCATGCAGGATAAGTGGTGTACTTCATTCACAAGGAATACAAAAAATAAATATTAACTCACTATGAAAATACGTATTCTGCTCTTATTTTCATCCTTTACAACTATACAAGACCAGTTATGATGAGAGAGAAAAATTATCTTCATGTAGTCTTAAAAATATTTTTTTTTTAAATAATTTAAGACGTTTAGCTGAAATGTCCACCATGGTTATTTACAACAGGATACCCAGATGATTCACGTTATGCGCTGATATGTCCCACCATCATATAGGCATGTTAGTTATTTCAAAAATTGTGTGGTATGAATTTTCAAAAGTAAATTAGTAACAATATCCAACTATGTATCTCTTGTAAACCATTTGACATTAAATAAATGACTGAAAAATTTCAGTCAAAACCAACTATATAAGACACTTTATAGGGTTCAAGTAAAGGTATCTAAAGGATATTTAAAATCTACGTTTATATGCATTTCAATGAAGGGAGGACTGGATAAAGTACGTTTAGAAAGATTAGCACTAATACGTGGTACACAATTTCCATTTGTGATACGTGTGTAGAAATAAACACAATATATATTTTTTTAATTATAATTTTGGACCCGAAATAAACTTACATGTAAACGTTAGCTGACAATAATGTAGGAACAGGATATCAAGTACAATACTACATATTATTATAAGCGCAAAGACTAAAATATATATGTAATAATAAAAAGCAGACAAGTAAGATATATATGCAGGGATCTGTCGTAAAGTGTAGGCCTACAGGAGAGGTCAGAAAGGCAAGAAAATGCTCACAAAACCAAATTTCTGAAACGAATAAAATGCAATAAACAAATAAAGGAGGCCAGCAGTAATACGTGGTACTAGCATTCAGGAAGACCGTGTTCGATCTTATCTTCGGCCATCCTGATTTCGGTTTTCTATGATATTCTTACGTCTCTCCAGGAGAATGCTGGGATGGTTCCTCAGCAAAATAGATGCTCCATATTTCTCCCAGTTTCTATTATTGCGACAAATTGTTTTCCTAACTGTAATTTGCCTCGGGGTCGATGTGCCGTAATGTCCACTTACCTTAACCGTAATGTCGAAAATTACTGAATAGCTAATAAAGGAGAACCTGCTATAAGAGCATGATTTTTGTAACAAAACGAAGAATGAAAATCACGTTAACATGCAGAAAACTGTCATAATTAAACTTACTACAAAAAATAGAAGTCAGATTAGGTTACAACGAGTGAAAATGTCAGCATTATATAAATTAACAACGAAATGCATGACAATGTTACGACGTGAGAAGTGTTTGAAGAATGAGAGACAGAAATCATCGGGAGTGGACTAACTGTAGAAACGATAAACAGGTGACTCATATAAATATGTAGTATGTATGTGAATGTATATATATATATATATATATATATATATATATATATATATATATATATATATATATATATATATATATA
>PNEQ01099643.1:0-26423 GCA_003012365.1 Medauroidea extradentata | reverse complement strand
TGGAGCAGACGAACATGGCGGCAAACGGACAGATCATAAGAATTTGTGGTACATTTTAGTGATGAGCGTTGTTAATACTGTTCTGGCTAGCCTGAAAGTATCGTTTAAGTGTGTACGCTTCACGTTTTTGTACAGAAAATACAGATTTGGAAGGAAAACTACAGCACAACATGTATCTTGATAAAAGGTAAGAAAATTACTTAATTATTTACGTATAGTAAGAAAAAAATTTTACAAAATAATGATTTACACTTCAAATGTGAGCGCGAGAAATGTTGGTGCGGCACGGCGCAGCCCAAGATTGTTTGGCGTGTAATATGCGTACCAGAGTTAATGCTTCTGCTATCTGTTGGGTCCAATGGCACGTGTTGGGGGCAAACGGATATCCTTGCGAAGGGGCAAATGGACACATTCTCGGAGGTTTTTGTGATAGTTTGACACTCATGATCACACAGCCTGATATTTAAGGGACGTAATATAAGTTTGAATAGCCAAATACATTATGATATTAATTACATTGTATTTATATATGTAAACATACATATTCTAGAGTACTCAAAGTAAACATATTAATCAAATTATTAATAAAAGTAACTTAGTGTTGCAGTGTATTTCTGTTTATTTGCAATTCCTCGTAACATTAATTTGAGAAATTAAATATTGTAGGCCAAGTGCAATGTATTGCCCAGAAGTGCATGAATGGATAACTCTTGTTTTATGGCAGTTACACAATTGAGAATTTAGCAGGTGAATAAATGTTTTCATTATTTTTTATATTTTGCTAAAATAAGGCAGGTTAAGACAGTATGTACCTTGGCCAGTTATTAATCGGAAAACATTTTTTTTTTTGCGGTTTGTTTCCCTAAAATAATTTGCCATTGTATTGTCGGAAAGTATTAATGATATTTTTTTTCTAATGTATCCTTTGTACTTTGTTTGCGTTATACACAGTAATTCTTCTCACGGTTGTAGTTTTTTAAATAAAACATTTGCCCTTTAAATTATTAGACACAAGCTAGTTAGGCCAGTTGCCCAATTGAATCGGTCATTTGAGAAACAATATAAGTCAATTTTCTGCAAAAGTGAGTTATGGATAGTATAATTTTCTACACAGGTAAACACACACTGTACTATTGAAACCACATAAGTCAGTCGTTACTTGTGTGTACAGCAAGGCGCAGAAATGTGAATTAATTTGAGAAACACCATAAAGTCACTAACTTATGTTCTTTCTCTAGTATATTTATATCACTGACTGGTGTTGTGTGACCTACATAAATTTCAACAATTTTTACCAGGCGCAGATGATATCCAGGTATTTTACAATGAGGGGTTTTTCTTGGCCAACTATTCGTACAAACTCTTGTATAGAGCACGAGATGTTGCACTGAAAAACCAGAAATTATTGTAAGACCAGAAGAACATTACTTGCAAGTTTTACAAAGGGATGTGTGCTTGGACAAACAGCTGTTTTATTTAAGTGTGTTGTGGAACATGATGTATACGATTATAGAAAGAAGTGTTATTAAGACATTTTGAAGCAATTTACGTAATGCTAATTGTTTCTTGTGGGACATAATATGTTAACATATAAATAAAGATTATCAACATATATTACAGAAAAATACACGATACAATATTGTATCTTACTATTGTTTTATAATGCAATCACCCATAACTTGTGAAACTACATAAGTAAACATTTCAAAACTGCTGCCGTTCATACATCTAAACACATAATCACATTTAATTGCATCTATACTATACATAACGATACAGGATTTGTTGAGTAATGCTTGCAACGATTTATAGATCAATCTCTATCAAATTTAGGCTTCAAATACAGATGTTTACTTCTGAAACAACACAAGTCAAATATTTGAAATGAGCATTGTTCTTATATATCAACGCAGAGAGAATTTTCATTGCAACCATCATAAAAGTAATGCTATGAAGTATTTTCAGTAATTTTTTTGCAAATTTTTCAAAAGTAACTTTCAGAATTACAGTGTTTTCTTTCACATCCTGAAAAGTGGACATATTTGACTTATGTTGTTTCTCAAATGACCGATTCAATTATTGCGTAACAATATTTTTTAAGGGACCTTTGGTATCACGATAGGTCACCCACACCATTACGAGGGTTCATGATAGCATATTTATTTACGGACGAAGATGCGAGACAATGAGAAGAGTCATAAGTAGGCCTACTCAATGCAAATTAACACCATTGGGTTTTCTTATACGTGCCTCTAAAATAAATAGGAGCATTACACAGTGTAACTATAAACTGGTTCCCTTGTTTCAGATACAACCTTGCATATTGCCGTCCGGAACCGAGAACGCACTACAGACCGATGTAGCTGGTCCGAAGAAAATATGATGAGAGCTGTGAAGGCATTTAATAATGATAAAGTTCCTCTCTCTACAGCTGCAAAAACCTTCAATGTGCCACGAAATACATTACGGCGGCGTGTGTTGTCAAATGTGCCGATGCCAAAATTTGGACAGTATACAACATTTAGTACGGCTGTAGGGAGGAAGAACTGGTAGATCATCTATTTCAGCTGGACAGTAGGCTATGGACTAACATTCAAAGAGCTTAGATCTCTAGTTTATCGTTTTGCGTTCGTTAGTGGTCTAAAAAACACATTTAACAACGAAGAAGAAATGGCGAGAAAAGAATGGGTTTGTGGCTTCTTAAGTCGATACAAAGCTTTTATCGTTCGTGTTTCTGAAACACTGTCATTTGCTAGAGCTAGAGGGTTGTCCAAAGAGAAAATTTCTCAATTTTATGACAATTGCCAAAGTTAATGAACACCCTAGACTTGTGGGATAAGTCATCACACATTTTTTAATGTGATGAGAATGGCTTTCAGCTTATTTACGAGCCAAAAAAAGTTATCTACAGCGTGGGAAAAAGGATGTTGTCAGCCAAAGAAACTGTGAAAGAGATGAGATTGTGAGTGTTATGGTGTGTGTATCTGCTGTTGACCACTATAATATACCTCCGTTTGTTATGACGAAAGGACAGCGTTACAATGACAACTAATAAATTGGCATGCCACCAGGTACAAAGGTGGTCATGTCAGAGAGTGGTTATATGAAATGGGAGCAGTATTCTCAGTTAATGGATCACTTCATTACTGCTAAATCAGCAGGACCAGTAATTTTGATTCTGGACGGACACGGTTCTCATTGCTCGGATCCCCCAACAATAGAGAAAGCAGTAGATAACGATATCTCGTTATTATGTTTACCCCCATACACTACGCATAAGCTCCAGCCCCAGGATGTGTCGCATTTTGGTCCCTTAAAGAAGTACTACAATTAAGTTTGTAGAACTAATTTGTGAAGAAACCCTGGCAAAGGGTTAAACAAAGTCGTGTTCGGTTGCATATTTTCTGAAGCACGTAATAAAGCTACTACTGTCGGAAATGCTGTGAACGGGTTTAAGGCCTGTGGGATTTCTCCTTTCAATCCAAGTAGTCTGCCCGAACGTGTTTTCTTACCAGCAATGGTCCACAGGTCTGGCATCGATAATAAAGAGCCTCCACACCCTACAGAAGCTGTATAGGACCAAAACGAAACAGAGAGCATGTCATCAAACCAGCAACGAGCATATGTTTCACCGACGGCGACAGCATCAACGTCTACAGAGCTAGAAGTAGTCGCATCAATTTCAATCTTCCGAAGAAGTAGTTTTGAAGAGCTGAGCCCTATTCCCATTAGGGCTACATTTAGGCCTACTCCACAGACATTAAAAGAAAAACTGGTGATTCCCAAATACTTACAGATCCGGAATTCATTCAGAAGCTTAAGTAGAAAAGAGAAGCTGCTGCCAAGAGGCCCAAAAAACGACACATTAAGAAAGTTGCAAAATCCAAGAAGAACAACCAGCAAGACAAATGTAAGATATGCAAGAAAAAGTATCAAGGGAACGATGATTGGGTGCAGTGCCTGCAGGGCACGTCCTGGTTTCACGTACAGTGTGTTGAAAATGGAAGAGACCCCTATTTTGAATGCCAAAAATGTTTTTCTCATTGAATAAGTGATATAAAGGAAGTGTCCGTATGCCCCACATCTCCTGTCCATTTACCCCGTAGCTAGGAGCAAACGGACACTAATGTAGTTATTAACGATGTTAATATTTTCTATTATACAGTTTCTAGTGATGTGCTTAATATTTCATATACAAGTAAAATGCCAGTTGCATTTACTGTGATTTCGTGTGAAAGTTTAGTTAATCTTTACACAAGATTTTCAACTCCATATCCTTAGGGAGTCCATCTGCCCCACCTTTACCCCATACTACATACATAGTTGACTTGACTTTCGTGTATTTTATTCATACAGTGGTCTTTTTTTCAAAATGGCGGCCGTTTTGATATTTTTAATATGGTATCACTTATCTTAGGAAATATTTTTTTAAGAATTTCATCAAACTTGGTACATTAATACTACACATAAAGCTGATTATGTTCATCTGGTTTCAAATTTTAAAATTACCGGCGATATTTTTAGCATACTATTACATATGTTAAGAAAGGAATTTCACAAAATTTGGTACACGTATAGTAGGTATAAAGCTGACTTGAATATTATGTATTTAGATCATCCTGTGTTTTTATTTTCAAATTATAGTTTTATCATACATTAGAAATTTTTTTCTCAATTTTACCAAACTTGATGCAGACTTGCAGACGTGTCATGACAAGCTTGATTTAAGCTTGAATTAAGCTTATTTTACTATCAGGGATACAATCGGATCGCACTTTACTTACTCATATGTAATAGTAATGGTCCAGTGTTTAGCATGTCTGCAGGTTACAGGTACGAATCCTGGCTCACGGTCAGAAAGTTTTCATGTTTGTAAGTAACATTTCAAATCGACGAACCAGTAACATCAAAGATAAAAATTTTATAAGTGGGGAATATGTAGAGATTGTTGCAGGCTTACCGTATCGAGCTTGCTATAGGCTCGCCACATCTGGCACGACGCAGGCTTGCATGTCAAGCTTATTATAGGCTTGCCATGTCAGACTTGCAGCAGGCTTGCACGTCAAGCTTGCAGCAAGCTTGTATAGTGGATACTAGGAATCATGATTCAAGCTTGAGTCAAGCTTAACACACTTGCTATGACAAGCGTGTTGCAAGCAAGCTTGCACACTTATCATGGCAAGCTTGTTTCAAGCTTGTACTGCTGTCTGGTTTATAAGTAATGTGGAAAAATGCAATATTATCTTATTACATATTGATAATGTACTATTTTTTCTTCAACACTTTCTAATGTTCCTGAAACTAAGGAAAAAGGAGGACAATCGGAAAAAATTAAATAAAAGTGTATTTTTGTTTAAAATAGTTCATCAACATAATGTTACGTAATGTTATTTAGAAATTTGTGAAACGAAATTATTTTTAAGTGATACTCAGTCAGATGTTTTAAGACGATATTGCATTTTATAGATCGTAAATTTCATCCGCTGGCACTCTTCAGTATGATGTAACTTTTGTGTTCTTGCACCTAGGGATGTGAATGGTTATAGAGAGCCTCACAGCATGGCCTTATCTGCGCGACCCTCCCCCCTCCCCGTTCCAGCTTACTTCCTCTCTTTCCCTTCGCCCTTCCTTAACACCGTATCTGCGTTGCACACTGGACCCATCCATTACCACCCCCTCCCGTGCCCGCAGGTGAAACTACCACTCCCCGCGCGACCATGCAACAGCGCCCATCCACCCCTTCGCAGGCACAGAAATCGCCGCCATGTTGATGAGGACGCACAGCCTCCGTGGTGGTTAATGGGGCGAGTGGATTCCCACACTTGCAGTCCCCTCCACCCTTTCCTCGTCCGTAGCAAACCCTTCATCCCCCCCCCCAACCCTCTGGACACACGGAGATATTTTTTTCTCCCGTTCGACACTGCAGAGGGGTGAAAACCTGAAACGAAGGGTAGCTTGGCGTGTACCGTAACGAAGTTTTTAAACTGATCGGGTCGTTAAGCCGCGATGTGTTCAGACCGCCTAGTTAACGAGGGTTTGTGTGACCAGTCAGCGATAAGGCTGGCCGTCGATAGCAGAACATGGCAGTATTCACCCGTAACGTTGCACTTTTTCCCGTCCGTGGGGAATCAAGGTACTCGCAATCATATATGTGATAAATTTACCATTACAGACATGTTGTTCAGTTCTTTCTTTAGCAGCACAAGAGCTATTGAATGTCATCTCATTGAGTTGATGCAAAATATAGCTTAACAATACAAATTTCCATACTTTAAATTACGTACCTCGCTTATGAACTCAAATATTGTTCTGCTATATGGTAGCAATTAAGAAATTTGTTTCTTTTTACAGCTAAAGTAGGAGGTTAAGGGTATATTACTGAGCTTATAAAATGTAAGTAAAGATTTACTATAAAGTACTAATGGAAATGATTAATAAATGTATTCTCAATATTCATCAATGGCCGAAGTTCATTGGTATTATTTATTAATTATTATATCTTATCAAGCTAACTAAAATAATTTACTTTACAATTGTGGGAGCCATATAGTATTACGAATAGAGTAAGTCAATATTTAAGTTAAACTTATAAGAATTTCTGTGGTGAAGACAGATAAATAGATAATTTTTGTTATTTTTGTGCACGAAACTGTTATTATTTTCTATGTAATGAAGTGTTCACCATTCTGTATTTGAAACGACCCGCTTTGTTTTATCATTGGTAGAGGTCTACGAAATTCTAATGATTTGGATTTATGTTACGTTCAGTTTGATAACCTCGGTTGGTAGCACCTAATTTTTTCTACAGAAATAATACAGCGGTAGTGCTTAGATTATCATCCTTCCCTCTAAGAACATGTTTAATCATAATCCAAAACGTTTCATTATTGCATTGCTGTAAAACGTACCAAGAATAATGCAAACCGTCCTTCAAGTTAATGATCCAAGTGCCTGTACTTTTTGCACATGAACGAGTTTAGTTCAAACAGAGTGTTGATACGCTTTCACATGTAATGCAATCATACACACATTAGCTGACAGACGTTAAAATGCCTCTTCTATAAATTTGCGGTGCACAAGCCCGACATCTTTTTCTAAGATGTTTGCAGGCTTTCGCGGCCATTGTTGATATTAATATCGTCTCCTAAGTTCTTTATTACATACATGGACGCATTAATATCACACAATTTATGACATGTCTCTAGAGTAATGCGTAATAAACGAGTCTTCTGTTTGCAAAGCGTTTCTTATACCTTCCACGTACGTTAGTTCTGCCAACGTAGTAATATGCGTAATGAAATCAATCTACGTGAGCACCACTAATGATCTCTTCTGTCAGCGATTCGTCAAAACTTACCAACCTCAAAATTAGTCTACACGTACAACAAAGAAGATATAGATGCATTTTAACGTATGGTGAGGAGTTAGTTGTAACTGAACAATATTTTGAATGGCAATTTTGGTGTAATTTAGTCGCGCTACGTAGCCTAACTACTTAATGTGAATATGAAACGTCTCCTAATCCAAGAATTTCTTCAATTCAAAAGTGTATGATTTATTAATTTATGGCGATGACAATGTCCGGTAGACATCATCATGTGAAAGGTCACGACGACATGATATCGATACAAAATGCATACCACAACGTTACGTTAATATAATTATCGGAAGGTGACATACGGCCAAGTTAATATAATACTATTGCGAAAACATTTCTCATGTCAGTATGTTCCCTGAGACTTAAACCGATCATTTCTCAGGCGCAGAGAGGCGGGGAATAGAAAACAACGCTCCTAAAATTTTCAGACGAGTCTACTGATAAGTATTACGGGTCGGTGCTTTTGAGAAATGTCGTAAGGAAGACTGTATATGTGGAAACAAGATAGATCACTCACTAACGCAATCTTGTGCAGAACGTACGTAGTCGAGTGGCATTTGATTATCCTGAGCTTCGCTCGCTTACAAGACCAACCAGTGGTACAAATAATGTCTGCTTCTTTCTTGTGAAAACATTGGACGAAGCTGTTGCTCTTTGGAAGGGTTTTCTGAATAGCTTCCGCTCTTATCTTACTTCGTATGCTCACTGTTCAAATACTTTTCTGAGCACCCTCCACATTTCTGAACGAGATTATCTGAAAGGTTAGGAGCAATACGATTGTAAAGGCATCGCTGACTGCCTACTTGGCAGTCATAAGAGACGCTTAAGGCCTCTCTCGTTAGATTTGCAGTGGTTTCGAAAATATTTTTTTTAAACTCAAATTAATTCATATATCAAAAATTAATTCTTTCAGTTTTAACACTTACGTGCCACAGTTTGTATTTGAATTTTTCTGTTCCATTACACCAAACCGATTTTTAGATATTTCCCCTGAAATATCACATATTTTGCTGTCAAAATAAGCCAAAATGAAGCAAAATAAATTGTTTGCTAGCAAACGATACATTATTTAAAAAAAACGCTCTGTCAAAATTGTGTGTCGTATGACTTTGCACAGTCTCAAATTGTTTCAAAGCATTCGGTTAAAAAGAGTTATTTGCAATTGCTTGAAATAAATGAAAGAGCATGGCCTTAAGAGTGAGTGATAGTCACCATCTTGAAATTTTGTATATTGTGTCAAAATTTTTCTTCTGGGTAAATTTTTGGATATTCAACCTAACTACGGAATAGAATACATACCGATATAATTTTAGACACCTTAAATATATTTTATCGTTGTTGATGTTACAGATCGAATTGCAGTAAGTAAATTCTTACTGCTTTCTTAACTGCAATTCGATATGTAACAACATTAACGGATAGTAATGATTTACATTGTCTAAAATTCTGTTCATTTGTATTCTATTCTGCAGTTAACTTAAAGTTCCATGAATTTGGCAAGGAGAAAAGTTATAACACAAAATAAAAAAAATTCAAAATGGTGACTATCACTCACTCTTAACGTTGTACAGAAAGGTTTTGTTACTGTTGCCGTAGTAAACGTGGATTATTCAGAAATGTGTCACGTATCTTGCAATTTTATAACAATCGTCCCAAAAAAAGTAGGTTTATTGCATTTTTTTGGACATGTAACCCATCCCACCTATGCAATCAACTGTATTGTACTGCACTGTTGCCTGACAGTCTGGCTATCTTCATGAGTGCTGTGATGTGATCCACTGTCGTTTCAAAGGTACGTGCATAGTTACCTAGCCAACCGTGGACGTAAGAGTATGTGTAAGAGAGAGGGGGAGAGGAGAAGCTAAGAGAAACAATGACATGTAAATGAATATGAACGAATGCTCATTAAAATTAGTGTTTCATTTGCATGTTCGTTAAGTTAATGGAGACGCAATCTCCAAAATATTTCCGTGCCTAACGTTGTTGTTAGTTGTATGATTCAAATATCCCTGCTATGAATTAAAACATATATTGAATGGCACAACATTCTATGCATGTTTTATACGTGTCTGAGTATGTATCTGTGTCTACCCACACACAATTTTTTCTAGTGCATGAATCGAATTTATTTAATATCGTCACATGTATAGTATTATAAAGATTTCATCTCGGCACGTGTATAGTATCAACAAAGTCCAGTTATTTGTTTGTGCCTTCTCACTAAAAGCATTTAATTTTATTCCATGTATAATATAAACAAAGTTCGTTTATTCGTTTGAGTCTTCTCACTAAAAGCATTTAATTTTATTCCATGTATTGTAGTATCAACAAAGTCCATAGCGGATTCCTTTTTGCAACAATTTCTTTTCTTGTGAATAGCTGTGTTTGAACCTTCCCTTGTCGACGAAACGTAAAAGCGAAATAAGCATATTAATTAATTATTCGCAACATATTTCAATTTAAAAAAAAACATTGCCAACATTAAGTTAGACATGGTATTGTATTTCTGTAATTGTGAATGACATGAAATTCGAGTTATTTATTTTAAACAGATAATATTGAGGAATGAAGGCCCATTAGTTTATGCTACTGATTTCTCGTATCTGTCAACTTGTAGGTGCTATTCTACCCTCTCTGCACAGAAATGAGATAATTATGAATGAAGTTCTTCTCTGAAAATGCTCAACTCAATGGCTAATTTTTCCAGTGTACTCATGCACTTTTCACTGAAATATAAAATTAGTGAAGCGAGATAATTGACATTAAATATGAGATTTACTCACATTTATGAAAATACGCAAATGTGTTCCTTATATTCATATCAGAACTCAGTGCAACAAAAACTTTTAATTAGGTTACTTAAAATTCAAAATAACATTGAAATGAATATTAATATATGTTATTTAATTTACTCGCCTGATTAAACATTAATGTGTTTTACACTTTGGATATTTTTGCTAGAATGAAACAAGTACTCTGATATAAATGTCCAGTTTTATCTACATTACATTTGTTGTTAAATAATCATACGTATAAGTAAGAAGAGTTAGAACTAAATGAGAAAAGGTTGGCAACCAGAATTTTTAAAACAGTTTTTACTGAATAGAATGCTTTCTCTTGTCACGCAAGATTTATATATATATATTAGAAAACATTTTCATAATTTTATCCTCATCAAGACTGTTGTTTTAAAAACTAAACTTTATGCTAAGTATAGATGTGTCAATTTAGTATACGCTACGTGGATTATTTGGTTGGGGTTTCCAAGAGAATTTCCGTATTTACAAGACTCAGAGTTTGGTCTTGGGGTACAGCCATGTGCTTGGGTCCCAGAGTCACAATTAAATTGTGGGAAAGTGGAATTTAGTAATCCCTTAGGTTAAAGTAATATATGTACTAATAATCGTTACGTAAACGTTCATACCTCGTTCTCAGATATGTTATAAAAGTCATATGTGAATTCTAAAGAACGTATTTAGAATGAATGACATAGGCCAACTATACAAATTAATATTGAATTTAAGTTTTATTTCTCATCGTCGAACAAGATACATTTCCCGTTTATTAAACAGTTCTTAATGTGAAAAACCGTAAAACACGTTACTATCTGCAGTTTATTTCCAAAACAGTGATGTAATAAAGGTAAGAAGTTATTGCGCTCGAAGAACTTTCCCAACGCTTATTTACACGCACTGTTCAATTGAGTCAGTAACCTTATACTCATAAATCAATAATTCACTGTAGTCACACGAAACCAAGCGATTGTTGTGTGTAACTATAAAAACAAATAACTATTTACAAAATAATATAAAAATCGTATAGTGAGAAACACGTATTGAGGAAATTGCAGACACACAACCAGTTGTCTGCACGAATCATCGTGCTAGGGATACATGCTCAGAACGTCTAGAACAGTCCTAATACTGTGTTTTCGTTTCAGTTAGTTCCTGGAAGCAAACAGTGTCCAGTACTACGTCAGCATATATCAGGGTAGGACAGACGCATCAATAACGTCGTCTTGCGATAACATATCCGCTGGATGTCCTGAGGCGATTGCAGACGGTCGACGCAGCCCCTAGGCGACATACTTGCGGCGTAGCTAGTGGTCCCTGGGCTGAGAGTCGGTGCTGTAGTCAATAAGCTGAGTATAGGAGGAAGGGAAGTCCCGGTATATCTGGTGTTTGTGCAGGCGGTATTTGCATGTAGTTAATTAACACACACGTGCGCAAGCGTGAAGCACATCCCCATACCCCCTGAGCACAGCTCCGTCGTCAGGGCCCGGCAGCCTCATGTTTGCATTACATTCCGCCACAATACATTAGCGAAACGCCGCGCGGTGAGCGGGACGCCATTGTGTCACCGGCCACCGATAATCGCGAGTCACAGCCTAGGCGTGTGACGTTGAGTTCGAGTCCGGGCGTCTGAAGATTTACCGTTCAACAGAGAAAACATTCTGGCCGCTATTTGTACTTATGTACCGAGGGAATGTTCACTAATGAAATCCTTGAGATTTACCCACAACATATTTTACACGTAAACGATCGGACGCAGGCTGCTAGCTTAAGGGCTGATACTTTATTAATATATATATTTATTTATTTATTTATTTATAAGTATTTAAACAACTGTGTTTGTTTGTGTGCGTGGTGTGCAATACCCCACAAAATCTCAAACTGTAGTTCTAATACCTGCCATTGTTTACTTAAATTATAAATTTTAAGAGAAGTCTATTTTCCTTAGTTATTTTTATTGTCTCGGTGTCTGATTTCAGCTGCTCTGCGCACTGTTACCTAGCGAAGTAACTCGCATTCGGAGGGGAAGGGAGACCTAAATTCGACTCCCATCTCCCGCCATCCTGATTCATGTCTCCCACGATTCTACGAATTTGCTCCAGGTGGATGCTGCGATGGTTCTGAGCAGTGGCCGTCTCATTTCCTAGTTCTTGTTTTTGTGTTACGAGTGTGTAACCGTCTCCAATAACCTCGCTGTCAACGAGATATTAAAGGGGATTGATCCCTGTCAGATCGGTTTTACGGTTTTTCTTATAAATCAGGAAATAGACACATGGTTTTACTTTTTTCACGCTGACAAGGCATAGTTTAGGCCTATTGTTTCATTCACTTTTTGGAATCCACATGGCATTGTTTCTGTGTAGTCGCTCCCGTAAATAAAGCAAGCAATTTTTCCTTTTCAGCTGTTTCCCTTTTGCAAAATAATGAATATATTATGGTTCCAGTAGTTACAGAAAATCGATTAAGTTTGTATCTATGCCTTGTCGTGACAACAATTTTGATACATCGACTGGAACAGAAGTTATCGAGTAGAAACAGATAAATCCAAGGTGATAGGAATCAATACACCTTAAACCCAGCCAAGATCATGTACAGTGGAAAGGAGTGCTTTTTCGACAGAAACAAGAATAATAATATTGATTTCATACACGCGCTATGGCAATAGTGAATACAGTTTTACCGTTGGTTATTATTTTACTCACTTGGCTTGAAAATCGCAATGACATTCAACAAATGTGTGTTCCGATGATTCGTACAATAAGGGATATTTTGTTTTCAATTTCCGATGGACTGTAAAAAAAAATTGAAATGATTTGTAAAATGCTTGTACTGTCAATAGCAACTAGCATCGTTTAGCTACGTTTTATCATTATCACATTTATTTTACAAACCATTATACGTATTTTGCCAAACAAGTGAAAATTTTACTGAATAATATTTACAGCACTGGCACAACAATACTGGTACATTATTACAACAGCCCTAAACACATGTTAAATATTCAATTAACCATTTTTTTTTCAATAAATTAATATGTGTGCCACGATTATTTTAAAAGCTCTTTGCAAAATGTAACAGCAACTTTAACGTTGACTGAATTATATTTATTACATTATTACAATAGTCCAAAAACATGTTAAATATATATAATAAACTGTTTTTCCAGTAAAATTATTTGTTTAATTTGGAAACATAAATATTTGTTTGTGACATTCTTTACATAAATTGTGACACATATCATCTCGGTGCATCGGCTTTCAAATTCCATCCAAAAAGAAAATCGCCACCAATCAATTGACCCTTGTTCGTTTAAACATTTCAGGCGTGGTACGCATACGACGTGGATAAAATATTGTATATCAGTTTCGTTTATTCATGGGACGCCAATGAATAGATAGTAAGCGAATCGTAACACAGCATTATTGTTTACCACTTTCCCTCAATTTTCCGATGGGAAGTGTTAGGTCACCCTTCTTACAGCGCAGATTTGCCTCCATGTGACGCCCACATTTTCCCGACGCTAATAAAGTGGCTGAGAGAACGAAGCTTCAACTCCGGGACTGGTACAACGTGGTTCAGTAGGCAGGTGACAACTTTATTTGTTAAGGGTATTGGAAATCTGGTGCACTGGCACGATAAGTGTCTTAATCTGCGTGGTGACTATGTTGAAAAAGTAGCTTAAATATGCACGTAACAAGTAACAAAAATACAGTAAATATCTTAATTTTACAGCTTTTCGTATGTTGAAAAGAATAAATAATAACCCTCGTAGATGATCATGAATTTGTGCAGTGTGGTTCGTAACATGAAATAAACCATATAGCAAACTACTCCCTTGACTACTTCTTGATTTGAAACCGGTAGCACCTACTGTAATTGAAACGTGCAAGTGCAGTATACTTTACTAAATAGCCACGTATTGTGACTTTAAATGAAAACATTCTCCATCTTAGGTAAACGTTCCGAGTGTTATGGTTTGCCTACCTGTAAGGCGAATAACTTTTTGTTTTTAGATTTCTCGAAAACGGATCACCTTGTCGTGTTCGGATGAGAGGGTCTTTTTTTAATAACATTCAATACTCAATAAAATGTCTTCAAATGTTTGACTTTCCAGACACAGGGACAGTTGTATGAAATAGAATGATCTGGTCACTCGACTGAAAGTAACAGCTGCTCGCAGAAGAAGAAAGAAACCCTTGATTTCCCGTCAGAGCTACATATTACCAGGGAGATCAGAGTCTCCCTCCCTTCAGGACCACCGCAGGCAATGTGCTTAGCTTCGGCAAGGGAAAGAGAGGAGGGGTGCTTTCTTGGTCGTTACCGCCGTTGCGGCGATGTGATAAGGCTTGAAAAGACGTGCCACTCACCTCTCGCAGCCCCCACAGCAGCTTTACATCCGCCATAGAGGGTGCGTGGAAAGGTGCATTGTGGAGGACAGATCACACCCTCGAGGGCAAAGATTGGAGAGGATTCCTCTCCCGCGGGCGGAGGGGCGTCAAGATGTTATTACGAGACCTAGTATCCACCCTTACGTGCACGCCCCATTTGAATGATGTCTGGGGGTGGGCAAGCCGGTGTGTCGTCGGCAAACTCGGTGTTGCCTGCGATAAGACGTGCGGTAGGGGATGCAATTCGGTGATGCTCTCTGAGGTTGGAGACGATATTTTTTCTTCTTTTCGAACAGTTAACTTGCACGAAACTTGCGTATAACCTTAAAATGGCTGCTCTGGTTAGATTATATTTTTATTTATAATTTTTTTTTTAATGAAGAATGTGGGTCTGCTCAAGGTTTATTGATCTGAACGGAATCATTTTTGTACTAGTATACATAGTATTTTAAACTTGCTTCCTATAGCGTACAGAATTGTTATTTGAGTCCATCCGTTCACAACTGTCTGATTGCAATCCCGTGTTCAGGTGACACGGAACATAGGCGACAGAACCCTGTTAGCTTTTCTGACATGAAGCACGAGACCTGCTGGTTAATGTTGCAGAGAAAATTGTTCATAACAACAACTTCGCCCGTCAGTACATACCGTACAGTAAAATTTTAAATGGCATTAAATCAATTTTTAAAAAGACTGACGTCCTTGAATTTATTACTCACAGTTCTTCAGAGCAAGTTATTTTATGGATTCACATGGTGGCAATTAAATACATGACCTTTTTAAAAACGGCATTCTACATGAAATTGCTTTGAAAGCGTAATATAAATATCATTATTTCCAAAAACTACGAAAATAACGTTATTTTTCGAAATAAAATTTGTTCTGTTTTTTAAAATTAACGTTTATTTCAACTCAAGAAAATAGTTTTGGTGAGTATTTTTAACTAGATTTCCGCGTATGTAAAAAAAAGTTAAAGTGACTTAGCAGTATTCAAAGTGCCGTTTAACCAAATAATATTACTTAAAGCAAGTTTCAAATTTTAATCAAATAAAAATAATTTATGATTAGCGAAACTTATAATGTTAATAAGATAATACCATTTTCTACACAGACACACACACTATATTAAATGGAATGCACTACGTGTTCCCGTATTCGGTCAGTGTAGCATTGTGTATTTGGGAAGGCTCGGGTGAAAATTGGGTCAGCTGCTCGACTAGCGAGACATGCCTGTCGCCTATCCGGCGCGAATAATGGACGGGGTGAGGGTGAGATGAGCGTGGAGCAGCGACGGAATAAGATAGGCGGGGGAAACGGGTGTTCCCCGTAAAACATCCGTATATTTTCCACATGCAAAAAATCCGGCACTAAACCCACCAAGGCTCGAATCCAGATCGCTTAGGTGTGACGCGAGAAGTACTAGAAACCACTCTAAAACGGAAATATTAAGTTATAAAGTTATATTTTTAAAATGGTTTTCCCGTTGTTTTACATGGCAATTAAAATTAAAACTATTTATATTTATGTGAGCACTAAAACACGCGAAAGATAAGCTGACAGAAAGGTGTCAAGAATAATCAGACTTTAGTTTTAATTCATCATCTTGATATCTGACATTGGTAAATGCGTACCATTTTTATCTTATAATGTAGAAATAAAAATCCTTTGAGTTGTTGTCAAACTTCTTTACAAATTGCTGAAAAGTTTTGAAATGTGGCAGAATACAGGGCACTGTTAGTCATACAATATATAAAAATGCTTGGTGCGCAAGCCGAATGGAATGTAATTTTTGGATGTTAATTTTTTTTTAATGAAGTAAAATAGTTGTTTTATGAAATTAATTGCTCTATACTTGGTTTGTAAACCTGCAATAATACTAGATTATATATGTTATCATTCTGAAGTCCAACTATACATTATACAGGACAAAATATTGTTTTCATATTATTTAAAATATTGTTTTTAAGGTTGTTAAGGTTTTGTCATTTGAAGCGACCATGATGCTGTATTATGTAGGCAGGTAAGTGCCTACCAAGGGACTCTAGAACATGTGCATTATCACAGCGATGCAAGTGAAATGCATTATAACTAGTATTTACTATGAAAAGTGAATAAACATAATTAACTGTGTTATTATGATGATGAAGCTGTATAAGAATATTCAGTTCCAGAAAATTGTTTCACTTTATGGTAACAAAATAGTGAATAATAACAAATTAAATGTATTTATCTCTTAAAACAATTTCATAAAATCTACTCAAATAGTTGCATGTACAACACAGCGGTTACAATACAGCTATACTTTACTGTCGAGTTTTATTTAGGTTATTTGTTAATTTATTACGTCACAGTTTACAGTAATTTTTTACGATTACTTCTTTACAGTTTCAAAAGTAGATGGGCGTTTAGTGTCCCACATGCATTCGAATACAATATTATGGTTACCAAAGAATTGTTGGTGACCACAAAATTCTGTTATCCATCTACCTCTTAAATTCTTTGGTGCGACAAAGAAAAACTTTTCTTTTTGTATTTTTTAGTGGTGAACACAAAAATTGTTTAGAGGCAACCAGTTTAATACATGTTATTATTATGTAATGCAGTAAAATGTTTAGTATCGGTTGCAGTGATTTTGGTAAGTTTCTACATAAATTGCCACTCGGTGAAATGAAGATTAAGGATCCTTAATAACTACTCTAGAAATATGTTGAAACCAGCTGATTTTATTTATTTTTGTGACAAAACTACTTAATATCCATTCAATTTTTTATTCCGATAACTACGATAATAATAAAACCTTCATCAGGGCCGTAACAAGTGACGGAATTTAATATGTTAGTTATAAACAGGAATGTATGGCCTTTCAAAATGGCCAGACGCCAGTATCTGTGAAAATTTCAGCCAGATTTGTGTAGCAAAAATAAATAAATAAATAAATACGCTTTCGAATTCCAATCATTCTTTACATGAATAAAATTGTATGATCGGTAGTTAAAGTCACGTAGGAAAAAGGATACCTTCCGTACAGCACTCAAGATGAGTGGCTTGTGCGAAGATGTGATACTGCTTTATATACACCATTCAGCGGAACTCTTAAAGCACCATTGATTTTGTGCCTTGCACACTAGCCGCCCATACAGGTGTCATATCATGCTGCCAAAATGTATGTGTAAGAAGTACAAAAACACATAGTAACATTAAAGAATGATGAGGGAAAAAGTATGATTTTAACTTTCGCGGTTTTGTTTAAAACAGTTTATATAAATTTCAGTAAGTTTAAGTTAGTTTGCATTATTTTAGATGCATAGAAATGCTTTGCCCCTTTCCGGCGGATAAGTGAGTTCATGAATTTACTGATAAAAATTGTATGGACTTTTCTATGTTGCAGGAATAAGTGTCTGTAAATAACAAATCGGTCCGTAAACATTTCCCGCAAGTCACGTCTTGTACTTTCTTAAAATTATCACACATAATTTGTCCTATTAGATGCTAAACTAACATTACCTCTCTTCCGATTCAGCGCACATCACTTTTAGACATCTACACCAACTTTAACCAAGTTAAAGTAAAATAAACTGACCTAGACATACTTTTAATAACAAAAAGGGACTTGGAACTTTTAAGCTCAGTACGTCGGCCAACTTGGTTTGTTGAACTGCATTTCAGTGTGGTAGAAATCAATTTTTACTAACCTGTCATACGTGTTCACATTGTACAGGCGGCAAAACATAATATTCTCCTCTCGACATGCAAGAATATTGTCTAAGTGCCACTCCGGGTACCTTCGGCAGCGTACAGTGGTACACATCGAAATCGCAACAACCCAATGCTCTCCTCACCACATTCTCGTTCCTTGCTTGCGCAAGTATCAAATCTAGATCATAGAAAAAATATATTTTTTACATAAATCGTTTTTTAAAAATTTCTTAGAAGATTAATAAAAATACTTAACATTCATATTGTTCGCATTGGTAAAAAAAAACAATTATTAAGTTACGTTTGTTTCTACCATTACGTTGACAATCGAAAATGAACTGTCATTAGTTTACGAATCAGTATTCTTTTAGGACCATAATATTAACGAAATATTTATTTGAAGCAAAGAAACAAATGTGCTCTAACAGTAAACTGTTATATTATGTTTGTAACATAAGCTCCTAATTGTCATAAAAACATTACTAATTATTCATTGTTCACACTGGCATTTTAATCGCTTAATAACACACGAAAATTGTGTCATTTGGGTCGACTTTTATAGACCTCCTTAAATGCTAAAAAGTCCATATGCGTATGATTATAAGGTAAAACAACCTATTTTCGTAAAATGCTTGCAAAAAAAAATATTTAATGTAAGTACATAACTCAACAATCATCATTAGACCTAAACGATAAATTGCTATAATATCTATCACTTAGTAGTGCTATGTGAAATGTTGCGAGCTCTTATAAAAATATTATCTAGTCCTTCGAGATGAAAATAATGTATCTTGCATAGTTTACTTCAACGTGTTGCGTAGAGGCCTAAGAAGCAAATATCAGTGCCGTTAAGGTAGTTGGAGACGAATTCAAGATACCTTCGTTATTTACTTTTTTTACCTAATGTTCACATTGACCTACTTATAACACAGCAGCCTGAATAGAATACACTTGCTTGTACAGTATTTGTTGTGAAACGTATATGAGCTGGATTTAAGTGGAACGATGAGTTAGTTATTTTTATTAGTTCCGATTAGCGTACAATTTAAAAGGCAACATAGAAAACATTCGTTACGTTAATTTTAAATATTTTTATTAAATAGCACATATTTAACAAATATAACGAACATAATATATTGCGACGGTAGCGTATATAGTTGGACGTTTCTTAATTACTAAACAGTATTACTTAAGTAGCTGTCCAAACAAAATATTAAAACGTCCAGTGACGCATAACGGTAAATCGGTAACCCCTTTGGCATATAAAAAGTTATTTTCATACTCGAGAAATTACGCAATAACGGGTGCCAAGGCAAGCCAAGGAATGATAATTGTGATGCGTATCTTTTTGATATAAAACATGAAAAAACACTACGCAAATATTTGGTAAATACTGAGTTGATTTAATTGGCTACTTGTATTAAAAATTTAAATTTGTTGAAACAAATCCACACAAAAGTAAAAGGACAAATATTTAGGTAAAATAATTTTGTCTTGATATACCACGCGCATAGCAGATATGAAAACAGCCAAGCTGCAGCGCTGACTGAAAACATGTTCTACGTCATCAGCCTGTACCGTGTATTAACACTCTGGTTGTCATGTGATCACTGAAGTGAAGTATCTTCTAGCGTAGTTAGCACTTGGATGGATGACTGCCTGTACCGCGTGTCACTGTGCATATATGAAAGTGGTTGAGCTATACAATAGTCAACACAAGTACAAAGCAGAAGAGTAAACGTTCTAAACAGGTAACGAAAGTTTACATCGTTTTGACTTGCATCTCGATTTATTCACATCTTGTATTCGCTGTGCTCGCGAACTAAATATACTTAAACAACTTTACATTATTTGAAAGTGATAACATGATTTGGATAACCTACACTACGTTTTTAATTGCTTCAATTCGAATAGCGTTCTTTATCATTTAAAAAAATTGTAATTAATGTGTCAGGCAATTTTGCTATAATCTTGAGATTAATAAAATAACTGTTTATTTTTAAAATTGTACATTTGTTCGTTTATGCATGTTCTAACTTCGGTATAACAAACATAGCTTGTTTAAACTTAGTGTCTGTCAACCACGTAAATTATATTGTTATGGTCCAGTAAAATACCCTCGGTAAAGCCTACCTCATTTGAAACTGAGTTCATCCCAAATCAAATGTACACCCCTCACAGGTCTGCCACGTACTCCTCAAAGAGGAGAGAATTGAGCGAGTAAAAAGAATGTTGAAGAGGGCTGAGTTTCTCCATATTTTATAAACCTGCCGCAGATGAGATTGCAACTATATAAAACCTTTGGTTTTTTGTTTTTATCCTATCAGTGCGGCTCACGTTCTAGAGGTTCTTTAGATATATTCTTCAATACCCTGAATATTTTATTCAATAAGTATAATTGTTCTAAAAAAAATTAAAACCCATGAACTTTTTTTACACGTTTTGATCCCTGTAAAAATATTATATACCTTAAAGTGAAAGATGATTTTGGTGCGAAAACGATATCGTGTATCAGTTCCACTTACAACATTTTAAATGTAAATACCAATCCTTGTGTACGCCACAACTATGAGGTAAGCAACCCCTTAAAGTCCATAGTTTCAGCAGTAAAACTAAAATACTGCTCGATAATTTAGCACGTAGCGTTTAATAGCTATTGGTAGAGACCAGAAAAATTCGGAATTTTAATGACCTGTAGGCTGGCCTCAAAGTAAATTTGTGTTCTCGAGCAGGCAACAGCCGTTCATAAACTGCTTGCTCACACACTCAGATATAGTAGGCCTGCTGTTGGTTATTATTTATATATTATCAGCTCAGCGACATTCAAGAGTTTTCAAATGCGAAAGTAACACGAACTTACCTAGCTGAAATTCTTAAACATGCCCAAAAAAAATACACATTTTTCAGGAGTAATTGGGCACCATTCGTGTGTTTTTGAGAAGCCGATTTCGTTCATTCGCTTCTGAACTTCAGTGCGCAAAATAACTCCACGTAGGCAGAACACTACAATGTTCTTTGCGTTTTGTTCAATATATCAGTATGTGCATACTACATAAACACCTCGTATTTCGCATAACTTGCCGCATAATGGAAAACCGAAATCTCTGACAGGCCACTATTATAAACAACAACTGTCTAGATTGGATGTTCCTTCACATTATATACCTATATATATAAGTTGCCCCTACAAACGTTGTTTTGTCACATAAATAACTTATTGTAAGTGTGTAAGGATGTGGTATATAAGTGGAAGAGGTCTAATAATAAAGAAATAAATAAATAATATAGTAGCGGCACCTGGTGGGGATAGACTGGTATCAGCTCGTGGGGATAACTGATCAATTATCACTTACACAGTTATCGACCGGGTTCTAAAATCATTAATTAAAAAATATTTACTAAACAATAGCACTTAGGAGTATAAAAAATAGATAAAAACCTATTCGCAGACCTACCGAATGTATTTACAAAATGTCATTGAAATCGGTTAAGCCGTTTCGGATGAGTATGGAAACAAACACTATGACACGAGAATTTTATGTATAAAAAAACTAATAGTGAGAAATGTTGCAATAGACTCCAAAGCTTCAAGGAAAAATATTTTTACTGTCATTTTTACACTTTATATGTAACTGTTTAAGTTAAAAGCTTAGCTTCCCCGTATTGCCCCGGGTTCCCCTAAATATATATATATATATATATATATATATATATATATATATATATATGTGTGTGTGTGTGTGTGTATATAGCCTATATATATATGTGTGTGTATACAATGTAGACTATATAACATAAATTTTTGGACCGCATAAAATTAGTTTGTTGGCAATGCAAAAGTGTTGTCTTACATAACTATTCAATGTAGTTTGCAGTGTCTCTTTCTTATTAAGTGTTGAGTTGATTACCGACCGGGCGTGGTGGATCACTGGTAAAACACTAGCGTCGCATTCGGGAGGATCCGGGTTCGAACCCCGGCTCCGGTCATCCTGATATCGGCTTTCCAGGGTTTTACGAAATCGCTCCAAGCGAATGTTGGCACGGTTCCTTAAACAGTCCCTGGCCGACTCCTACTCCATTTGTACAATTTTCTTCGTTTCGTAATAGATGGCACAGAATTACCGACGAATACATATAGAATTTAAATGAACGTCAGAAGTATTTAACACTTTTTTTCGTTGCGTGTATACATCGCCCTGGAACCAAGATGTTGAGAGCAGGGAGTCGACTTTGACAAGTCTGTTTTCAAACATTAATTCATTAATTGCGTGATTACACTGCTTGCATGTCGGCCCGAATTTCTTACGTTCATTCATAAGTGACTTCGTTATTAGCTAGAATGCAAGCTATTACGTAGAAGAGAGAATAGAAATGGTTTACGTTTATGGAGAAAGTGGCAAGAATGTCGAACATGCTGTAAGTTTTTATGCTCAGTGAGGGTACGATCACGCGCTTCTAATGTAGGGTTATTTAGCAGCTATCCACCTAGGGAACGTAAAACCATGAAAAAGGAACCGTCGAAAAGTAGAAATATCAATATTAGCTTCGGCGAATCAAAACCACCGTATCATAGCACTCAACATTTAAGTCGTGATCAGAAAATATTTGGACAACTTTTTGTCAAATTTTGAACCACATAAAATATAATCCGTTTAATATTTTCTTTTACATGGAACTTCTCGTCAGCGACATTCAGAACCTACTTATATTTTTCCAGGGGTCGCTTCAGCAAATACGGAGATATGCCAGTTTCTTTTCTCGAGAATTGTTCTCTGACAAGTTGACTTTTACGAATCCCAGTACTATTAATTGACAGACCAATCATTACTGGAATGTGGAAAACCCTTATTTCTTACACCAAGTAGAATATCAGCGTCCATTGAAAGTTAATGTTCAGTTTGGAGTAGTTGCTGACAAACTGATTGTTTCATTATTTATTGATGGTTATTTAAATTATGATAAATATCGAACATTTTTGGAGAACTCACTTCTAGTATTGTTTAATGACATTCCCTTGGACTTGCAACTTACGATGTGGTTCATGTTGTGCAGGATATTAATATGTTGCAGTACGATAAGTATTAGATCGCGTGTACAATAGTCAGTGGATCGGGAGAGGCGGTCCAATGTCTTGGCTAGGAAGATATCCGAATATTAATTCGGTAGACTTTTGTTTGTGCGGTTACGTACTTAAAAAATACAGTCTATATTGAAGTCCGCGATAGTATGATTCAAAGCCTGTCAAAACATTACATTGTAAAGGCTTCTCAAGTGTGTCGAATTATTCCAAGTGCGAATAAATAAATGCAATGAAGTGAGCGGATACATTTTTGAGCAATTAACTGCGAATCAAACAGGCGCCCCGATAATAAGAGGCAAGGAAAGTCACATTATATACGCACTCCGATAGCGAAAGGAAAGGAAACACACGTTATTAACAAACCCCGTTAGTGAGAGGTAAGAGGACTCACGTTAATAACGCACTCCATTAGTGAGAGGTAAGAGGACTCACGTTAATAACGCACCCCGATAGTGAGAGGAAAGAAGACTCACGTTAATAACGTACAACGTTAGTGAGAGGTAAGAGGACTCACGTTAATAAGGCACCCCGATAGTGAGAGGTAAGAGGACTCATGTTAATGACGCAACCCTATAGTGAGAGGTAAGAGGACTCACGTTAATAACACACCCCGATAGTGAGAGTTAAGAGGACTCCCGTTAATAACGCACTCCGTTAGTGAAAGGTAACAGGACTCACGTTAATAACGCACCCCGATAGTGAGAGGAAATAGGACTCACGTTAATAACGCAACCCGATAGAGAGAAGTAAGAGGAGTCACGTAAATAACGCAACCTGAAAGTGAGAGGTAAGAGGACTCATGTTAATGACGCACAACTATAGTGAGAGGTAAGAGAACTCACTTTAATAACACACCCCGACAGTGAGAGGTAAGACGAATCACGTTAATAATGCACTCCGTTAGTGACAGGTAAGAGGACTCACGTTAATAACGTACAAAGTTAGTGAGAGGTAAGAGGAGTCGTGTTAATAACGCACCCCTATAGTGAGAGGTAAGAGAACTCACGTTAATAACGCACCCCTATAGTGAGAGGTAAGAGGACTCACGTTAACAATACACCCCGACAGTGAGAGGAAAGACGACTCACATTAATAACGCATTCCGTTAGTGAGAGGTAAGAGGACTCACGTTAATAACGTACTATGTTAGTGAGAGGTAAGAGAACTCGTGTTAATAACGCACCCCTATAGTGAGAGGTAAGAGAACTCACGTTAATAACGCACCCCTATAGTGAGAGGTAAGAGGACTCATGTTAATAACACACCCCGACAGTGAGAGGTAAGACGACTCACGATAATAACACACTCCATTAGTGAGAGGTAAGAGGACTCACGTTAATAACGTACTACGTTAGTGAGAGGTAAGAGGACTCGTGTTAATAACGCACCCCGATAGTGAGAGGTAAGAGGACACACATTAATAACACACCCCGACAGTGAGAGGTAAGACGACTCACGTTAATAACGCACTCCGTTAGTGAGAGGTAAGAGGACTCACTTTAATAACGTCCTACGTTAGCGAGAGGCAAGAGGTCTCGTGTTAACGACGCACACCTATAGTGAGATGTAAGAAGACTCACGTTAAAAACTCACCCCGACAGTGAGAGGTAAGACGACTCACGTTAATAACGCACCCCGATAGTGAGAGGCAACAGGACTCACGTTAATAACTTACTACGATAGTGAGAGGTAAGACGACTCACGTTAATAACGCACTTCGTTAGTCAAAGGTAAGATGACTCACGTTAATAACGTACTACGTTAGTGAGAGGTAAGAGGACTCGTGTTAATAACGCACCCAGATAGTGAGAGGTAAGAAGACTCACGTTAATAACACACCCCCACAGTGAGAGGTAAGACGACTCACGTTAATAACGCACTCCGTTAGTGAGAGGTAAGAGGACTCACGTTAATAACGTCCTACGTTAGCGAGAGGCAATAGGTCTCGTGTTAACGACGCACACCTATAGTGAAATGTAAGACGACTCACGTTAAAAACAAACCCCGACAGTGAGAGGTAAGACGACTCACGTTAATAACGCACCCCGATAGTGAGAGGTAAGAGGACTCGTGTTAATAACGCACCCCGACAGTGAGAGGTAAGCGAACTCACTATAATAACTCACCCCGACAGTGAGAGGTAAGACGATTCACGTTAATAACGCACACCGTTAATAAGAGGTAAGAGTACTCACGTTAATAATGTACTACGTTAGTGAGAGGTAAGAATACTCACGTTAATAACGTACTACGTTAGTGAGAGGTAAGAGGACTCGTGTTAATAACGCACCCCGACAGTGAGAGGTAAGCGAACTCACTTTAATAACTCACCCCGACAGTGAGAGGTAAGACGATTCACGTTAATAAAGCACTCCGTTAGTGAGAGGTAAGAGTACTCACGTTAATAACGTACTACCTTAGTGAGAGGTAAGAGGTCTCGTGTTAATAACGCACCCCTATAGTGAGAGGTAAGACGATTCACGTTAATAACGCACTCCGTTAGTGAGAGATAAGAGGACTCGTGTTAATAACGCACCCCTATAGTGAGAAGTAAGACGACTCACATTAATAACGCACTCCGTTAGTGAGAGGTAAGAGTACTCACGTTAATAAGGTACTACGTTAGTGAGAGGTAAAAGAACTCGTGTTAATAACGCACCCCGACAGTGAGAGGTAAGACGACTCACGTTAATAACACACCCCGACAGTGAGAGGTAAGAGGACTCACGTTAATAACGCACCCCGATAGTGAGAGGAAAGAGGACTCACGTTAATAACGTACTACGTAAGTGAGAGGTAAGAGGACTCGTGTTAATAACGCACCCCGATAGTGAGAGGTAAGAGGACTCATGTTAATGACGCACCCCTATAGTGAGAGGTAAGAGGACTCGTGTTAATAACGCACCCCGACAGTGAGAGGTAAGCGGACTCGCGTTAATAACACACCCCGACAGTGAGAGGTAAGACGATTCACGTTAATAACGCACTCCGTTAGTGAGAGGTAAGAGTACTCACGTTAATAACGTACTACGTTAGTGAGAGGTAAGAGGACTCGTGTTAATAACGCACCCCTATAGTGAGAGGTAAGA
>PNEQ01099642.1:0-48330 GCA_003012365.1 Medauroidea extradentata | reverse complement strand
AAAAAAAAAAAAAAAAAAAAAACATACGACTATAAATGAAATGAACATAGCAAGAAACTGATAGAACGCAAAATTAATGTTTAATCATACAGAATAATTAACTGGAATTGATAATGAAAAGATTATGCATAATCAGTGATGATAGTGAAGGCATTAGTGAGAAATGTACGGAGAAAGCATAAAAACATATGCAGACAAATAAACATATAGCTATATAGCGCCAAAATAGTGTGTAAATTTGTAAAACCCAACGATTTAATTAAATTCACTTACACTCTATCAAAAAGATATTCTAAAACAAAGAAATAATTTATATTAGATTAATTTTAATTGAAGTTCTCCCGAAATCCCTTATTAAAAATTACGTTAAGCTGAGAGGCACTGATATGGTGATGTCAAGCCGGGATTCACACTCATTTATCCATATCCTAAAAAAAATAAAAAAAAAATTAAAAAAAATCCAGTTTTTTACAACAGCTGCTGAAATTCAAGCTTCGATGTTCACGAATCACTTCACGAATAATTATACGGGCTCACTAGGTACAGTCTACCAAGCTCTTGAAATGCGTAGCAGTGTGTTCGTAAATACGTTTTTTTTTATACAAAACTATTCCACATGTGTCCATTGTGCCAATTTACGAAAGAAGCAAACTTCGGACAATGGGGAATGTCATTCTTTAGACACAATGATAACTAATCACTGTATCAAAGCCCTCCAGAATAGCAAGAAACGGCCTTTTCACTCTGCCTTACTTCAAAATCTACTAACTGGGTGTATGCGAAACTCAGGTAGAAATGTGCTTCGAACTTTGCAACAGATTTCCCACCAAGAAAATAACGTGATCACCATTTAAGGGTGTTAAAGTGCGATAAAATAATATCTTTTTTATTTTTATGAAATAGTGTGCGTTATGCAGACGATACTTTGGAGTACAGATTCCTCTTATGAAATAATTGTAACTCTTATAGTTTTCCCCTACCAATGCGTCAAAGTCAAAACTGCCATGCGAGACCTACCTAAGTGAAATCATTTACAGTGAAATAACATGCAACGAAGAATGTAACAAAATATTTTGTAACTATCAGTGAACTATTTTAGTATTTTTAAAAATTGCTGAATTTGCACCTTGTTTCCTGTGCATTCGAAATTTCTTAAAAAATTCAAAATATTATATTGTGGATTTCTTAATGTTTAATTACGTAGGTCATGCGATGTTCGTTAACCGAGATTTATTTCATTGAATTAAAACAGTTGTTTTTTTTATATGCATGCCAGCGTAATATCCGAATTTTGACTTTCACGCACCATTATAAGAAAAGTATGAGAGCTAGAAATGTTTCGTGTGAGAAAACTGTGCTAACATATATCGTTTACAAAACTAACACTGTATCAAATAAATAAAAATTTTCGATCTTATCGCACTTGAGCACACTTAATGTCCAATAGTAAGAATAGAACGTTGGGAATCTTGCACGATAGTTTATTGTTTGGCTCGTTGTAGCGATGCGGCATTTGATGGGCGCTTCAAGGTCTTCCTGATATCTTCTTCACGTTTGAGCTTCCAACCCGCTGGAAGGGGTGTTTTCAAACAGTATCCTGCTAGGATTAGCTAAGTTTCCTGCGTCACGTTACTCGAATAGCGTATCAACAGAAGACCAGCCAGGTTGTGAGAGAATGTACGGAAGAGGTTCGTCTCCGGACGCAATCAAATTTAAGATGGTTCACTCTTCAAACGAATCAAGTTAAATCTTTACTCTGCCCGGGGCTAGAAGGGAATTTTCGCAAATGTCAGTCACACACACACGGCTGTCGAGTCTAAAACTCTGAAAATGTATTTAGTGTAAATGTGTCAGGGCGTTTCGAAAAGCGCGCGAAGAACCGGGCACACATCAGCAGTCTTCGCCGCAAACCACATTTGGGAGAGTAAATGTAGGTGTGGTGTAGGGAAAGTGGGGATAGTAATGGATCGGACGGACGCCGACACCAAGGGGATAAAATCAATGAGAGCGGTAACTAGTAACTAGCAACTAGAGAGGGGGGTCATTAGGAAGATGCTGGCGCATCGCACGCCCCACATTAACAAGTTATCGGTAAATACTGGAGACGCTAATTGCGTGGGCGGCGAGATGCCAGGGTCACGACTGTACCTCAGGTACGTCATCTTCCACACTCCCCCTTCACCGTCCTCGCCATCCTTCACCAATTCATCCGCTCCATCCACCCGCTAGTTCAAAAGCTGTGGTAAGTACGCTTCAACAAGATTTCACCGAGTGACCAGTCCTTTCGTGACCTGTGTATTGGTAGACCTACATTCAGTATGCAACATGTAGATGCTATAAAAGTTGTTTGTGGTAGATATATTTATACATTGGTAGATAGATTGACGTACTCCACATGATAATAGGTGGATAACTAACACGTGCTTAGGAACCTACAAAACAAGCGCAATGGACGACTTGAAAAGAGGCGGAGCAACAGTCTGGTGTAGGATACAATTCATACCTCCATGGATACCGCCACCTAACATAACCTTCATTTAGGTATTTGGCTTCACATGTCCCAGATGAGATGTATGTCAAGAATATTGATTATTTTTTGGACTTTGCCACTTAGGTTAACACTGATCTTTTGCATTTGCATATCTTAACCATGAAATCGAAACTTATATTTTGACCCTGGCGTGCACATAATGTTTGGTTTCTGCCATCACCAACTAACAAATCAGTATGTCTGTAAACACGCTTTGTTTCCCACAGTACTCTCCCCCTGCGGTGTGATGACGTCAGAGGGCGTGTACTTCAAGTCGTCCGTTATTCGGTAACAAACTAGGCTCCAATACCCTATATAAAACAGAGCACAATCTATAATTAGAGACATGAACTTTTCGCGAAAAGAAATTTGCCTCACTTTGTGTCAGTGACTTGTGTGCACGTCTGCAGACTTGCTTCACGGTCAGAGATTGGATGTTTTGACATTCGTGTGTCGTGGGGGTTTGCACACAAATCACAGACGTGTGGTGTTACAGTAACCTTATTGTGATTGGTACAGTCAAATGAGAAACGTCACAGTTCAAAGGCACGCTGCCAATATCTATGAAGCAGAACTGCAGACGTGCACATAAGGCACTGGAACAAAGTGGGGCAAAATTCTTTTCGCGAAAAGTTCATGTCTCTATCTATAATTATACTGACCTTATGTGATGTCTAAAGGCATGAGTTTGGTTATTGACTGGGTGTCTGTGTTCAGATCGTCTCACAATCGACTGCACCAATCGAAATAAGGTTACCGTGACGTCATACGTCTGTTATTTGCCAGTAGAATTGCAAGACAAATGAGAGTTAAACAACCAACCACTGACCATGAAACCCAGATGCAAGTGTTCGCGTAATGCATTGAAACTGAACGGTAAAGAAATATTTCACGATAAAACAGTGACTCTAGTGATGTCATTTACGAGACTTTTATCACTATATCGCGAGTCTTTAAATTTTAAGGATGAAGCCTTCTTTCCGGCAGAGAACATTTTCGGCCAACAGGAAAGGTACCACGAGCATACAGAAATTTGGAGTTTAGCCTGCTGCCAGAAAGTAACGAAATTTGCGCGTCCCTTAACATACCCATAAAAGTTTTCTTTACATGACAGGGCAGCACAAAAGGAGGAATAGCATTTAATTAGGCAACATCCCATGGACTTCATGATGAATGTTACTGATGACGTAGCCATTAACGAAGTGCAGTGGCGTAATCATAAAGCTTTTGGAGGTTCAAAACAACCCCTCCCCAATTAGGTACAAAAATAAAAAAAACATCATATTTAGAGATTAAAAATATTTTGACCAGTAATATATTCAGTGTTTCGTTACGAAAAACTGCAAATATAGCACTATTTTAAAGATTGAAATCAAAAAAATTTTCCTTGGGGAGGACTCCGAAACCTAATTTGTTAAGGGGTGGTCGGTGTTCATTATATTATTATCAGGTTAACCAACCCTCTCTCTTTTATACAATCCTCTCAACTCCTCTGGCGAAGTGTACTAATCATCGTGCATCAACTGTCTGGTTGCACAGTGACTAGATAATTCGTCTCGCAAAAAAAAGCGAGTCGGGTTCGATTCCCAGCGGTGTCGACACGGTTTATTTCACGTGGGAATGTTACCTGACGATGTCGCTGGTCGCTCACTTTTCTCGGTGATATCCCACATCCCTCTCCTTTTCATTCCGACGCTGCTCCAAATTCTCCTCATATCACCCTTTACCCGCGCTGAAGACCACGCTTTTATGATGTACACTTGTCATAAAGGACGATACACCGCACGGACATCAAGCCTCTTCCTAGCCTCTAGGCGCTTGTCACTGAACTGGTGCGTCCCCCACTCTTTCATTCCGATACTGCTCCATACTCACCTCATGTTACCTCTCACCAGTCCTCAAGACATCGTTGTTAAGGCCTTGTTACGGAGTTTTGCAGTGATTTCGAAAATATTTTCTTATTGCTACCTAATACTCATATCAAAATTTCGTTGCACAGTTTTGACACTTATATGTTATAATTTGTAGCTGAATTTTTTGTAGAATTATACTGAACGGTTTTTTATATTTCATTACCTAAAGTACCACGTTTTTCGTCGTGAAAATAAGCAAAAATGAAGGAAATTATTTTTTTTGTTGGTGAATGGTACATTATTTTAAAAACTCATCCACAGTATTGTGCATCGTGTGATTGCACATTGACTCAAATTTTTTCAAAACTTTTGGTTAAAAATATATATGAGTTATTGGCACCAGTCTGAAAAAAACTCGGGAACAAGCCCTTAAGTGCTGACCAAATTTCTCACTCACTCACTGAACCAACAACTCGCATCTATGAGACATTCAATGGTGTCCCTGTTATTTAAAGATTTATCATTGAAGGCAAACTTCTATTGTACACGTCAATATATGTTAATATATGCTGCGCTAATACTCTCATACGTAGAAATGACCGCACCCATTTTCGCAAGCGTGGAAACTAATATTACAGATAAATAAAGGATCTGAAATAGTTACACACATGTGTAACGTTTTGTGGACGCTATTCCTAAACGAATATCTATTACGTAGGCTGAGCAGTTTTTGATCGAACTTGAAACGGCCGTTCGGCGACATGAGCAGACGGCCACATTATGAGCTCTACCATAGCCATCTTTAGTAGAAGGCCGCGGCCTTAGATCTGGCAACCCTGGCAGGAAGGGTCATTTTAACACTTCTTTGTCTCGCCAAAGGCAGTGGCTTCCCCTGATTCGCCGGTATGTAGAGCACAATAACGAATCAGATACAGCCATTGCCTTTGGAGAGCTAAGAGACGTGTTAAAATGACCCTTCCTGCCAGGGTTGCCAGATCTAAGGCCGCGGCCTTCTACTAAAGATGGCTATGGCTCTACACAGCGGCCGCACTGGCATTAATGCAGTGTGTCGGGAGAAAGTGTTGAGAGATGCTACTGAACGCGCGTTTTATATATTTAGTTGGGAAAATAAAACAAGTTTAAAACTATGCTTCTGTTTTCTTTTTTTATATCGTGTTCAGTAACATGGTTCCTGGGCACCTCAAAATTGCCAAAAACGCTTTATTAACACTGCTGTCTTGTAAAAAATACCAATCACAATCGCAAAACGAAAATGTAGATGCGTGCACTAGACTTAACTTTGCACAATTCATAAATAAAATTATGGAGTCACTTCTTAATGTCCCATAGAGAAAACCCAACGACCGAAACACTGTGCGCCGTTTTCGCACCCCACGCGTATTGACACTTAAGTAGTTTTGTTGAACTGCGAATCTTTAAACAGCACCGTACTCGTACTATGTTTATCTAAATTTATTAAAATAAAACATACCATTACCGCCAAATCTTGTACAACAAATTGAAAAATAACACAAATTTTGACTACCTACTAATGTTTGGTAATAACTACGTCAGACTTCTTCGTCCTCTTTATTAATATGCCTGGAGACCTGTTACGGTGTCAGCCCATATCATTTCTGATTTTCCTACATCTCTTCTACCTTTGGGTTGGTATTTGAGGATTCTTCGGGGCTCTGGTAGGTCTTCATTTGTAGTACATGCACTATTAAAAATCTCCGTAAATTCACTGAAATATTCACAGAAAATTACTTAAATTATACGGATGTAGCTTCCGTAATTTTTTGTTAACGACAGTTTGCCCGTGTTGCCAGTTTACGGATGGTTGACCGTAAATTTCCATAAATTCACGGAAACATGTTTCTACGATGTTAAAGCATAATTTATTGAGCTTCTCAAAAATGTTGGTATTAATGTGCACTATGAATCCTACAGTTAATGCGTATGCACACTATTGCGAACCGGAGAACTGAAAAGGCAGGCTTCCTGGTTGTCCGCATTTTGCCCCGAAGAGCATTACAAGCAAGGGCTCGTACCGTGCATGGACAAAGATAGGCGAACAGCACCGTAAGTAGCCGAAGTGTTCCGAGGATGCCACATCGTTTCTCTTGAAGCCCGCCCACTGCGACAAAGAGAAGCGAAGCGGCGCAGGTCTACCTTATGGGCGGGGATGTAACGCTTTGCGAAAAGCTTGAGCACCTAGTTCAGGCACGCACATCTTCTATTCTCCTCGCTTCGCCTATTCTGCAGTGGCAGGCCATGTATGTCACTTCATGGAACTTATCCATGATAAAAATAATCGCACATCTCCTCTTAGTTTCACAATTGGTACACATATTTTAAGTTGTGTATCTATAAAGAATAAAATGTTGTTCTCAAAACGGCACTGAAAAAAAAAAAGTAAAAATCAAACGCAATTTCTTACCTCTGTGTGGAACTCGTTAAATTATTGTTTAGCCGTTGTGGAACAATGGTTATAGTGTCTGTCTAACAATCATAAGCTCATTGGTTAGAATCTGTGTAATCTTCAAAATATTTTTCAGGTCACTATAGGTATGCTACCTTAATATCTCAAGAGAACAATAGCATAGAAGAAAGTTGGGTTGTTTTTTTTTTTTTTTTTTTTTGGAAAACGGAGTGCTAGTAATTTAAAAGACAGTTAATATTTTGACAAAAACTGACTGCCCACAATTCTACGGAAGAATTTCTTACTAAGCAAAACTGAGTGGCCGTGATTTTACGAAGTCTTCTTGAAAAGTTGTTACTTATACTTTTTCATAATTGCACAATGTGCTCCATTCAACATGCTTTGCAGTTCCGTAATGTGTATAGAATTGGTTTTACTTTGAGATTTTAAGAGCTCGTGTCATTTATTACGATGCATTTTTAAAAATTATTTCCAGATTACAAAATTTGCATCATTTAACTCAAAATATTTTAACAGGAACGTAGCTAATTACTTTACTTTACATTACGTACATTGTTTTCTAAAAAGTTAAATTGAAACTATGAAATAGTTAAGCTTATTTAAATTATAAGATACAAATTCTTCCTCGCCAAATAATAAACACTTAGTAACTCCCATAACCGATTTCACCCAATAATGTGCACCTAGTAGTAGTAGAATGTAATGTTTATATAAAGAAACATTGCCAGTTATTCGCCATATCCTTAATTTATTAAACAAAAATGAATAATATTAACAACAGAGGTGGCACAACCTTTTAAGTATCCCATCAGGTATTTTCTTGTGCTGTGAAAATACGTTTCAATAAGTTATGATGCCTGAATTAAAGATAAACATCGAACTTAATTTTGTGAGCATAATTCAACTTATTTCTCATTTTAATTTCATGACGACTTTACGCGTCATGGATAGCAAGGTAATTAGACATGATCACACAAAACTTAACATAATAGCAGGAATTAGAGGAGGAACCGACCATGGCCTATGTTCAGTAATGGTCCCGTCATTCGCTAGGAGCGTTAAAAAAAAAATCACGGAAACCAGAAATCAGGATGGCCGGAGACGGAAATCAAACTCGTTTCATCCTCGCTCAGATTGTGTGCTCAATATTTACGTGTTTTAATGGCAATGGAAATAAAATTTAAGTTGAAGTAAAAATGTAATTAAAAACTGGCAAATGTTCACATCTTAAACAATAATTTATCTTAAAATGTGTTCTAATGACAAAACGAAAAGTTTTCGTAATAAAAATTACGTAAGGCGACAAGCGGTGCTAACATTTCTTGCTTATGAATAATTTTCTAAAGCCTTTTGAAGTTTTACTAGCCGTCTTGAGTCTTCTGTTGAAAGCGATATTTTATGGTTTAGAAGATTACGCCTAATTTATTAGTTAGGATTTTCTTGGTTTAGGTGTTATTCTTCTTTACAAGAAGACTTTCAGTTAACAGTGTTAAAATTTAAATTTTTTATAAATTATGGAAAATTTCGTTATTTAAAAGAACCGTATGATAATGTGTGGAATTTCATTCTCTCATACGCTTCATATTTTACACAAAAGTGAAAGAAATGACCTTGAGAATTATGATTCATTAATTCAAAACAGATGAAAATTGCAATTAAAACAGATAAAAATTGCAAAGCAGATTCATGATTGTAGAAAGGCTCCCGTTGTCATTCCACAAAAGTAATTTTTTTCTTTTTGGAGATAGAAAAAAAATTGAGCACTGACAGTTGCCAGCAATAGCGTTCTAAAGCACCGTGACGTGCCTTAACGTTTATTACGTGACGCTAATTAGCAGTTTGATGAACTATAAAGTACATTGGGTAATTGCAGGGTTGTATAATTAGTAACTTCTAGACCACAGTGCCTCAGACACGTCCTGGTTTGATAGCCCTGCCGGGCTGTTTGTTTATGGGTTTTATATATTTTGGAATTTAATGGGCGGCACTTTAGCGTTATTTTTTTCACCCCTACTTTCACCCCCAACCCTTTCCGCCTGCGGTTTCCCAGAAATGCAAGCCGAACGCTATGAAGTCATAGTGGGGAAGGATGGCATCCTCCCCCTCTCTCTTAGAACTCTCCCACGCATACCCTGTCTCTTGGGCGGGCACGTGTACCCAATAATTACTGTTCAAGTCTGGATCCTTGGAGGATAAGCGATGAGCAAGAGTCGTCGCTCGTAAAAAGTTGAAGCCATATTTTGCTAGGAGTGAGAGAGTGGGATATTTGTCAGCGCTTAACATCAAGGTCTTTAGCACTGGTGAGGGGTAATATGAAGTGAGTATGGAGCAGCTCCGGATTGCAGGGGTGGGGGAAACGGGATATCTCCGAGATTACCCGCCGACCATTGGCATCCTCCGACACGATTCCTACGTGAGAAAATCCGAAGACTGGCGCTGCTGGGAATCGAACTTGGTGGGAAACGAATGTTCTGACCATTCGTCCACCACGGCCCCTAGTCTGCTAGGAAAATTCCATACTGAAAGAATGTGATTTAGAGCATTTTTGAAAATATTTGCCGGTTTGTAAATAACTAGATTTGTAATCACAAATGTTGTGATATTTTTTTTGTAATACACCCACACATCGTTCTAAGAATGTGACAAAAATTACTGCGCATTGTATGTATTATATTTCGGAGAATATGCAACTAACAACTACTTTAGGAAGTAAACATTGATACTTTTATTTTTTCATTAAATATTTAATATAATTTATGGTGATTTCGATGCACATTTACCGTTGGTTATAAGGCTGTCCTTATTCGTTAGCTTGGCTGGCTTAGGGAAGGTTGTAAGGGGGAAGAAACCCCTTAAATATTCCGCATATTTGATTAGCCTACTTTCCGAAAGAAAAAGTAGGCCTATGAGATCACCTTCCTGTCTGTGTGTGCGTGTGTCTGTTTGTATGTATATGTGTGTCTGCGTGTTTGTCCCTTCATAACGTTTGAACCAGTGGACTGAATTTCATCAAACATTGTACACTCATAGTACTTAGTGGCTTGACATTTATATAGGTACTTTGTTTATGTCCTGTTCGTATTTTCAAAATTGCGGCCATTTTAACGATTTTCGATCAAACTAGATACCTAAGGAACCATATTTTAGAATTTCGTCTAACTCGGTACACATAAAGAACCTAGTAAGATGAATTTGACTTTTATGCATTTAGTTCATGCAGAATCATTGTTTCAAAGTGGTGGCTAATTATTTATATTTTAGCATAGTACGACATACCTGAGGAAATACTCTTCCGAAATTCATTACATTTAGTACAAATGTACCACGTATTAAACTGACATTACGTTTGTGTATTTACGTCATACTAGGTTATTGTTTAAAATGGCGGCCGTTTTTAAACATTAACCCAGTATGACATATCTAAGGATTTTTGTTATAGAATTTCATAATTATTGATACACATATACAACATACGAAGCTGACTTTACTTTTATGTTTGTAGTTCATCCTATGTTCGCCTTTTTAAAACGGCTGCCATTTTTCTATTTTTAGCCTTGTATGTAATATCTCAGGAAACACTTCCTAATTGAATTAAACTTAGCATACATACACCAAATACTAGACAGACTTTACTTTCGTGTATTTCAATCATGTTGATAGTTTTAAAATGGTGGCGATTTAATATTTTTAGCATGCTATTTATTTTTTAGAAATTCATCAATCTTGGTACACATATACTACACACGCATCTTATTTAATTTTGTGTATTTCGATCATACTATCTTAAAGTTTTAAAAAATGACGGCCGTTTTTATAATTTTAGCATATTATTGCAGATCTTTCATTGGAAATATTATTCAGAATTTCATTAAACGTGGTATACATAGGCCTATACTAGATACAAAGTTGACTTTTTAGTATTTCGTTCCTCATTTGTTCTTATATATAGAACTGCCGCAATTATATATATATATATATATATATATACGCATACATATGTATGTATGTAGATATATAAAGAGAGAGAGAGAGAGAGAGAGAGAGAGTTTAATGTGGCCATTTTTTTTAGTTTGGTATAACTGATAATTTTTTCCTATTTTAAACAATATTGGAACACAAGTTGGTAAGTTGAGTTGACTATTGATTGCGTTTTTAGTTTCATTTGTAGCAATGCTTTCAAAACGGCAATAGTTTTTATAAACTTACAATAATTTGACATCTTTGGGTAGGTATTTTTTTCGCTTGATTTTATTAAAATTAGTACTCATATACTTCTTAGTCTACTGACTTGACTCTTGTGGATTTCATTAGTCTTGTGTTCATATTTTGTAATTTTATTACATATCTGAGGAAATATTTTTCCGAAGTTCATTAATCTCGGTACGCATATTCTACTGAGTTGACTGTACTTTTGTTTATTTCGTCCGTTATTTAGTCATATTTTGAAAACGATGGATATTTTTTATCTTTAGGATAGAATTACATCTAAGTATATGGTTTCCCGAATATTATCAATCTGGGTACGCATGTATTACGTACTTTGAAAATTGAATTAACTTTTATGTATTTCGTTTACTATGCGTCTAAATTACTATTAGTCTATACTATTTCTAAATGTCCGTCAACGATATTAACATTCACTGCTAATTCGTACCTACTTTGGATAACGTAGGCTTATCAGTTATGCTAGTAACTTCTTGATCTAGTATTAGCGTTAACATTTTTTTTTCATGGCTAGTTTGTACTAGTGATCAGATTGACATATAAGGGGCTTAAAAACATTTTAAATTTAAACGCTGATGGTAAATAAAAATATTCAACAGCTTTGTGACTTTTGATGGAATTTCAAGTCTTTAACTATTGGTATATACTTAATTCTATACTTTGTATTTGGTCACATGCTTAGGTGATACAGTACACGTACCACGGTGCATTTTAAATTTCTGTGTAAACTCAGTCGATTAACCTGAATTTTGCACTCAGTTGCAAGAACACAGGTACATAAGGTCTGTCGCTTATACTGTAAACCTGTGCCTTTGAATTTGAAATAAACTAATGACTTTAAAAGCATGAAGTACCGAACCAAGTGCTGTTATCATCAACCAAATAATTGTAAATTTTGAGTTTATTTTATGAAACTTAAACGGTGTTGTAGCAAAACTTAGTGGAACAATAATGCTCGTATTTTGTGCGTATATAATAATGCAGTAAGTAACTGAGTGAACATTTTTGCATTTACAACTTCCTGGAAGAAACAAAACAACAAAAACATGGATGTAACAGCTATAGAAACAACAAGGCAGTTTTGTTTTGAACTAAGTAATAATATAGTGTCACGAAATGTGGGTGAATAATAAGGAATACATGAATTACCTGTTCTATGGGGGAAATAAAATAAATGCCAATCAAAAAAAGTATTCCCGATTTAAACTGTTTAATGATAACTAACCGTCTACACAATTTCACTCGTTTGGCTGCTAACTACAGAAAGGTACATATCTTGGGGGACCGTGAAAGAAATGTGGTATTTACTAGGCATCTCTTTAATTTATACACTCAAATAAAATAGATAGAAGCAGCTACATTTAATCTGATGCATTACTCTAGACTCTATCACGGAAAATAAATAAATTCACAAACCTCTGAAGTTTACAGTTACAACCCATCAAAATAATGACATCGAGAACTTACTCAGCAAAAATAAAGCTGAAATAGTTTCGAGCAAACTCTGGAACAGTTATTAATGCGATTAAAGTTAAAATTTGACAATCCAGTAACTATTCCAGAATAAACAGGTGAACTTGTACAGGTTTAACACCAGCCAAATTAAATTAATAAGACTCTTGTCTCTGAGCTGTCACTGTCAAAAAGAATTTCGACACTCTTTATGAGACTTACTGGTTTTAAAATTCAACTAAAGAAATACTATCTCAATCAATTATCCTATTTTGCCTGAAAGTCTTTAGCTGGAAAATTCCATAAAACAAACATAACCAGCCGTAAGCATAAAACCACCTTTCACTGAATCGTCGGAAACTGACCAACGACTTATCACTACCACCGGCCTACTGCTGAGCACTACATAATCGAGACCTTTCAGAAACATAATTTAATATTAAAAAAAAATAACACCATCATAAAAAATACAATTTAAGAATAAATTCATATAAAACCTGTCCACCATATTTTTAAAACTAGGAATTATTAACATAATAAAATCTAATAAAATTGTAACTCAAACACTTGGGTGCGCGCCTACCTAATTTATAAAAAAAAAACATTTAAATTAATACAGTGTATTTACCACGGTTAAAATGAACCAGCTATAAGCACGTGCATTGACTACCAGAATAATTTGAATTTATTCAATTCCTACAAACTGACCTGCAAAGTTGTCTACTTATGTTACTCGGGGCTACCGACGACACTCTGGTGCTTGCCCACACCTCCGCTGTCTTCAGACATCTTCGTCAAAAGCTCTAAACAATTAAGTCCTAGGAAAAAAAAGCCCACGGACCCGTGTCGCTACTATATAAATAGGTCCGAGTTGATATAATCCACATAGTCTGGAAGTTTACATTGCCGACACCTAAATTTCATAAAACGCCAAAAGCATGTGCGTGTGACAGGGGAGGGGAAGAGTTGGGTTTGGTGTCATAATGTGGAAGCAAGATAGCAACAGAGGAGTCTGGAAAGATGTCAGCTGATCTAGCACGCGACGGCCTCAAGAGTGCAGAAGGAGGAAAGGGGTGGCGGACCACGCACTGGCCGCGCCGCAAATACGGGTCATGTACTCGCCTAAGTAATATGCTGCCAGCGTAACTCATTCAACTACATCGTTATGGAAAACTCTGAGGTAAGAGTTGCCTACTTCGATGAGGGATGCCTCGACCGAAGTCTCTGATAAAAAGATAATTGGCAAATAAGAGGAAAAATTAAAAAAAAAAAAAAATTGCTTTACACACCTATACAACTCATTTCAACACGTTACAATAGAAATTTAGCTACAAATTAACACAGAACATTTTAATAATTATTTCAAATGCGTTGCCTTTAGTGAGATGCCCTGCGATATTAATACTATGCATTTGTTGGAAGAGCAGACTTATTAGTACAGAACGTAAGTTAAGAAGAATCTTAATTGACTGCCAATACTTTATTTAAAACACGTTTTTGCAAACGGCCTATTTCGTTTTGCTTTTAATAACGGTCACGTAATTTAACGTCCTACATATGGTTGCGAGAGTGATATTTCCATTACAACCATAAGTGTATTCAAGCAAATTCTATGAGACTAACATTACAAAATATCACATTTTCTAACAAAAAAAAAGTCCTAGAAAGTAAAATCGTCCTTTATATATATTTTTTTATTACATTTAAAAATAAAGTGAAATTTAAACGCCTTTACATTTTTGGAAACAGTAACAAAATGAGCAAAATTAAAAAAAAAAAAAATACATGAATAGCGTAAAATAATGAAAAATAACTAAATATATTTTGTAACAGAAGCTAATAGTTTAATTCTTCTACGTCAGTGAAGGCACTTTTGTACACTATATTTCAAGTGCGTACACATTCTTACGGTTGCAAACAGTATTTTTTTTTAAATTCCATTGTTTACCTTTCTGTTCAAAATCATGAAAATTGCAAGCAACTGAATATGTAAGTACATAATAAGTGGTAGGCCAAAATTAATAGTTTGTATACATAACCTTAGGATCGTAGTGTTTCAACACTGATTCTCCCACGTATCCCAACATTCACAAGATCTTATGGGCTACTAGTCTACAGGTCTAAAACCATTCAGCTGAGTAAAACCAGGTTGTATACGTAAGTACCTAACAACATATGTTGGTATTACAAAAGTTTTCAACATTCTTAATCAGTAATCATACAGTTTCTTGAGAAATGATTTTCGCAGACTTCCATTAATCATAAAATTAATAAATATTTAGTTAGGTCAAGAAGGCACACGTGACATAATTGACAGCGGTAAAACGAAGGTTTCGAGAATGTCGGGCAAGATAAGTCAGTGCTGTAACAAGCGCACTTCAGAATTACTGAGTTAAAAAAGAAAGGTTCGGTCGAAAGTAAATAAATCCGAGGCATACGTGAGCAAACATTCGTAATTCCAGATGATGGAGCAGGGCTAGGAAGGGATTTTCCTTTCACCTCAAAAGACAGATAGGCTACAGCGTTCAGTGACACGACTCCAGCGTGGTACAAAGCAGACAACATACCGTGTAAACAATATTTTTCTCTGAGAAAAAAAAATGTTTTAAGAATAAAACATTATTCTTTCTACGATAAAATTAGTTTTTACATCAAGAAATACTTTATAATTGTTTGATGATACCATATTTTTTTCCATTTTATTTTTTTTTTTCAGTTACTCCAACCGTCAAACTTCAAAATTAAAGAAAATTCTGTTAGGATTTTATCTTGACTTTCAATTAACATTACAAAAACGGTTTCCACAAGCGGTAACAATTTCATATGTTCATAGTATTCTTCGGAAAGTAACTTATTTTTGTTGTGATGAGTTGGCATTTACTGTGAATGGTCTAATTTATAATAAATAACGTCACTGTTCGAGGTGCGAAGTCATGTAAAACGTATTCGAGATACATAGAGATTGTTTCGTACTGTCAGTCGTGTAAGTGAGTATGTGTCCAAATAAGCAAGTAACCTTTTAATGAACAAAACGTTTTGTTTCCTGATATATTTAGACTACTCAACATTACGGTTTACTATATTTAGGTACACATTTTCTTAGAATAACTACGAAAAATGTTATTACCTTTTCATGTTTTTCACGGGAACGAGACTAGAGCGTTCGCCTCTCAAAAATCGATCCGGGTTAGATTCCTGGTGGGGTCTACCCCCGAGTTTTCTCGTGTGAGTAACGTAGTGGGTGTAGCCGTTAGCCGGGGGTTTTTCTCGGGGTACTTCACTTACATACGTCCTTCGCATTTCGACGACTCTCAAGGTAGGACTTCACTACATGCCATGCGTGTGTATGTATGTATGTATATATATATATATATATATATATATATATATATATATATATATATATATATATATATATATATATATATATATATATATATATATATATATATATATATATATATATACACATACACACACACACACCGGTTGTCCCGTTGCGTACTACAGAAAAGAGTAACTAACTTTTAATTACGTATTAATTGATGGTGTTACTATAGTCTCTGTATGTTTTTAATATGGAATTTACCTTAAATTGGTTTGTATACATTTACATACACGCAAACTTAAAAGAAAAGAGCATGATGATTTCTTGTCGGTTTAGTTTCACTATCTCCAAAAAACAATTTTCCAGCTTTTCACCCTCTTAAATTTCGATTTTCGAAAAACCCTAAAATTGCTCTTTAGATATCTACTTACGCAACTTTTTGAATCACAGAGCATATTAATGGCTCATTACCTTACTGAGATTTCGAGGATGAATAGAAAATATGTTTTCCAGCTTTTCATCCCTTATTTTCGAATTGCTAGAAATGCTGAATTCAGTTATTTGATAATTACGTATGCAATAATTTAAAGCAAAGCGAATTCCGATACCTCGTCCGGTTGACTATTTACGTAAGTATCATTTTAAAGAAAAAAACATAACTATAGCTAACCATTTTAAAGCAAAAACCACCTCGATATCTCAAATGGTTTGGGAGATACGGATGATTACTTGGAAACATGTTTTTTAGCAGCTTTTAAGGACGAATATTGAAGAATACTTAAAATTACTTTTTAGGTATTTACATAAGCTTCATTAAAAATTAAAAACCACCTCGATATCTCAAATGGTTCAAGAGATACGGATTATTAATTGAAATCACGTTTCATTTTTTTAACCCCCTTCCAAGGACGAATGTTCAAAAATCCTAAAACTGTTTTTTTTTTTTTTTTTTTTTTTTTTTTTTTTTTTTTTTTTTTTTTTTTTTTTTTTTTTTTTTTTTTTTTTTTTTTTTTTTTTTTTTTTTTTTTTTTTTTTTTTTTTTTTTTTTTTTACATTTACGTGAGCACCATTCTGATACAAAGACCACCTCGATATCTTAAGTGGTTTAAGAGAAATAGAAGATTTATTGGAAACACATTTAACTGCTTTTCACCCCCCTAATTTCCGAATTTCGAATAATCGAAAAATTATGAAATATGAATTTGCTGCAATGTTTTGAAGTAGAAATAACAATATATCATCAGGTTAACGAGTTATCGAAAACGTCACGATAACATGTTTCGCCCCTTTTCACCCCTTTAAATTTATATTTTCGAAAAAATACCTCCTAGTGGGGGGAAGCTACGCTGATAATTTTGCGTTTCTAGGTCCAGCGGTTAGGGCTGTGCGTTGATGAGTGTGTGGGACAATTCATTTTATATATGTATAGAGATATATAGCCACGACTGAGATAAATATTATTAATATCTGGATCTAATAAATACATATAGAAGAGAGAAACGGTTATACATTCAGCCAACCTGAGAGATTGTAATAATTATTTATTTGAGCCAGTAATTTAAAATATTTGAACGCTCTGATATATATATATATATATATATATATATATATATATATATATATATATATATATATATATATAACAAGCTGACCCTGCGAACTTTGTTCCGCCTTAGAGGCAATCAGTAAGCAGATTTTGGATTAAGTATTTTAATGATTCTTTATTTTTCATGTATTTTGGTGCATAGGTTGCACTCTTCATTTGTTTTGTTATTAGGCGCAAGAACAAACAACGCAGATGGTCTTCCTACCCGTGAACATGCTTTGTCGGGAAAGATTCGATCGTCTTGATCGCGGCATTGTCAATGACGATTCAAAAAGAATACAAATGACTGATAATTGATTTCTGACAAAATTTATGATTATCAAATTTTCAAACATACTTAACCATAGACAAAATTATGTTTAGCTGACAATTGCGTTTTGTTATTCCATGTCATATGCGTTTTTGTTATACCACATTTTATAGTAACTTGTATTCTCTTTGACGTCACACGGGAACGCGGTCGAACGGGATGAAAAGCATCCTATGTCCTTCTCCTGGTTCTAAGCTACCTCCCCACCAATTTTCAGCCAAATCAGTTCAGCCGTTCTTGAGTTATAAATAGTGTAACTAACATGACTTTCTTATATATAGCTGTGTGTATACAATATTGGCTGTTCACGCAGCTTCAATAAGTTGGTGGGGGCGGGTAAATCTTCGCAGAGCCTAGTGGTGTACGCGTGTATGTGAAGGGTGATGGAAAAGGTGCATAGGTATTTGCGGCAGCTATGTGGGTGATGGTATAACAGGTGAAGAGGACGGATATGTACCGGTGAACAGTGCACAGGTACTGGATGGATACAGCACAGGTTCCCACGGCTGTCTGTCCAGGAAGCAGCAGTTCGGCGCAGCGATGTTTTCCTGCCACTTGGCCCGCGCTATTTAATATCACGCGACTACGCCTAAGTCCCGGTGCTATACCACCTGCGCGCCCAACTGCGAGCCTTCGCCGCTGCCTGCGTCACAATGCGCCTGTTTTCCCGTCCTATGCAGCATCCCTTAAGGGGGTGCGGTCACCTCAGTTTTTAACGTCTTTTTGTATTTTTTAATATGTACCAGATATTTTTTTCTTATTTTAGACATAAATTGTGATTAAATCTTCCTCTTAGGAAATGTGTATGTCTCACAGTTTTTGTGTAATGAGTAGTAAACGTCAAAATGTGCACTTTACGGTTTTGTGTACGCCACTAAAAAAAACTAATATACCAAACCGAAAAAAAATTGACAGTGTGTAACAATGTTGTAGGCTATGATTTGACATACATAAATACAAAAAAAAAAATTATAGCAAGTTAAAAAATTTCAACAATTTTTTTCGAAATACAGAAATTTTTTTTTTTCCTTTTATATGTGTCAAATTACTGCCTACAACATTGTTATACACTGTGTTTTTTTCCTTGCTATGAAAGAACTATTAGAGATACAAACATTTCCTAAGAGGAAGATTTAATTACCATAGAGTCTAAAATAAAAATAATAGCTTGTAAAAATATAAAAATAAAAAAGCCGTGGAAAACTGAGCTGAACCACGTCCTTAATGATGTTCAAGTAGTCAAAAATTCATAATTTTATATTTGCACGACGTAGTGCTTGTTTTACAGACGTTACTTGTCGCTACATTTACCACTTGCAAAAATAGCTACAATGCTCTTATAGTTTTCCCATAGCGGCATGACAAAGTCAGAATTTTGAAAGTTACGTTAACATAAGAATTAAAAAATCAAGTGAATTATTCGAATAAAATAAATTACACTGAAATAAGATATCGTGGACAATATGCTAAAATATTTTAAAATGCAAAACAAAAAGTCATTTAGTCTTTTTTTTTTTAATTTTCGTAAAATAAATAAAATGTCATAAAAATTAATATTTTTTTAAAAGAAAGTACAAAGGAATTTCCTTGCGTGTTTTTAAAACAGTACCCACCTTTTTGGAATCATTGAACTTCTATTAAAACTGGAATACAAATATTCTATAATGTTTTGCACTTCGACAAGGCGTGGGGAATAATATCTTACATTGAATCCAGTTAGCATTGCTTGACTACTATTCTTTATACTTTACCTGTGGTCATACCTAGGAAAATTACTTTGTTCCTCTGCAATGTTACCGCAGTCAAAAGCTAAGAAAATAAGTGAAGGTGTGACAACTTGGTAATGCTTAAGAAGATAATATCTGCGCCATGCCAGGCGGAAAATTCTAATAAACCTCATTGCGCGGAACTTACAGATAAATTCAAATAATTCGTAGACTGCAGATGCTGATCCCTTTAGGGTGACGCTTAACGCGCACTTAAAATGTGTCGCAGTTAGTAAATACGATTTTCTTTAGAAACTATTCCACTTGTGCTAATTGTGTCAATGTACAAAAAAATACACTTCAAAAGATTACGGGAAGGAATTTTTAAAGCTTCACGTCAGTTAGAAAAATCATTTCGGAGCCCCTAAAAATGAAAAAAAAAAAAAAAAAAAAAATTGCTTTTGAAATTTGTCGTTATATATGAAAAACTACTCACGGGATTCGTGCGAAACTACTTTAGAAACACGCAACGAACTTTGCTTAAAACTTTTCAACAAATCACGAAGTGCTGGGCTGGATTCCTGGTCGAGCCACTTCCTATCATCTCACGGGAGGGGAGAATCACTGGTTGTGTTTTGCAGGGTACTCTCTATTTTTAAATACTTTAATTCCGCCGTAGTTTCAAGCTCGCCTCGTGTAACTGTTTAGCGCTGACCAAAACCTAAACATCTTTCCATCACCTCGTTTCATCGTGACTCCTTTTTTCTTAAGCTATGGAAAGATGTTATTATTTACATAAGAAATGGAATTATTTGTGACTTCAATAACATGCATGCTAGTATCCACTGTTGTGTGTATACTTAAGTCACGTCCATATGTCTGTTAGCTCCTGCTCACCGGATCAGCAGATAGTGAACGAACAGACTGGGTTTTGAGTGTACAGAGGAGAGTGAGCTGAAACCGGCTGATATACAGTAATAATGTTCATTGACAATAACCTGAATCTCGTCAACTAGTTAAATTTTGGTAGGTTGGTCAGTTGGTTCAAATATTAGCAAAGTGTTGTCTAGGATGCGTGACAGTTGAACAAACCTGCGGCTTTTAGAATCTAGTATACTAGACGAGAAAGTCGCCAGAGGTAAAGCATTGAAATTTATCTGAAATATGTTAAATAGGTAATGATATTTTTACTGCCGAACAGTTCTAAAAGTGTTTCACACCATGCCAGATGAGTGCAAAAACTGCTCTAGATGCCAACATCGTACAAGTTATGTAAACATCTGTTGAGTTATTGCTAGTTGTGGCTGAAGGCCTGAAGTTACTAACAAGAACTGTACAGAGCTGTGTGTTAGTTGACGGTACATCCATACAAGCTAGACTGCAGGTACCGCCTATTACTGAGCGGTCTGAAATAATCAGTAGCCAGCAAACATAACGTGGTCAATGCATACACATATAAGTACTGATTTTCTGGTGAAAAGAATTTTGCAACTATTGAGTTCAATGCCCTTATGAGCACATCTGCAGATTCTGCTTCGTTGTTAGCGATTAAGCGTTTATTTATAACTCTCAGTGTTCTGTGGTACTACCTGCAAATTACAGACGTGTGGCTTTGCCGTAACCTTATCCTGATTGGCCCAGTCAAATATGTGATGTCTCTGCACAAAGACATTCTGCCAATAACCTTGAAGCAAAGCTGCCGATGTGTACGTGAGGCAATGGAACAAGTTGATGCAAAACACTTTCACCAAAACTCAGAGGATCTGCGCATCCCCATACTGTCTCCATTGTTACGAAGTGTTGTGTTGAAGTACGGCATTCAGGTAGAGGATGTGCAGAATGTAGAGTGTGGGCGAGAAGGGGTTGCTGGAATGCCAAGGGCGGGGAGTCGTCGTCGATCACAGTCATTATCAGCGCAGAGCATTCTTCCTAGCGCCAGTTGAGTATACTTTCCCCTCCCCCAACATCATCTATGGACCTACAACTGTCCTATGCAGTCCTCATCGGTGAGGTTGTGCAGAGATAATGCACAGGACTTTCAATGTGGGAGGTCGACAGTCACCTCGCAAATCCGACCAAACACTACCTATGTCAGAGCTGAATGGAACACGTGCTGACAGTACAATTTTATAGGCGATGTTTCTTGCCAAACCATACTGTTATTAAATATATAACTGTTAGTGACCACAATTTTTTCAGTGACGCTCACGATTTTTTTTTTTGTTGGTGAACAAATACAATATTTGAAGGGGCGGGTACTCTAAAAAATTGTAGCTGCCGCAAAATTTATTCACTGTGGAAGCAAGCAAATTCATTAAGTTTAATAAAACTCGTTAAATAAAAAAACACTACAATTTATGAAATAGTAAATAAATTATTTAAATCTTAAAAACTGATTTTTAAATGAGTGCCCTGTGCCCCCCCCCCCAAAAAAATCAATTTCAGGAGCACAATTATACATTCAGTCCACACCGTTTGGCACATCATGTAAGGGGACCCGCGGTGGCCGAATGGTCGGACCATTCGCCTCCCAAAAAGGTGATCTGGGTTCGATTCCCGGCGGGTACGGTCTCCGGATTTTCGCATGTAAGAATCGTGCCGCATGATGCTGTTGATCGGCGGGTTTTCTCTGGGATCTCCCATTTCCCCCGCCCCCTCATTTGAGAGCTGCTCCATACTCACCTCAGTCACCCTTCACCAGCGCTGAAGACCTCGATGTTAAGCGGTGACCAAAATCTCTCACTCACGTCAAGTAAGGTGAATTTTTGCGGTACAGGATAGTGTTATCAACTTTAAGATAACAAATATAAAAAAGTGATGGGATTAAATTTTTTATAATATTGTTTTTAAGTTGTTTACTTATTAATAATTTTCAAGTAACTTACCGTTTTAAGAATTTGTTCAGATTTTTTTTTTTAATCTTCTGAAATTCACTGTTAAAAGTTCAGTGAACATGATCAAAGAGCGAGGTCAAATTCAGTGCCAAAGGACTCATCCCAGATGGCCGACGTATTACTGTAAAGAAACAGCATGAACATGTTTTTGGTCAACCTCATAGCCAAATATTGACAAGTATAACAAAGCCCGCCCGAAACACGTCAACATTTCATAGTCATTAGATGTTCAAGGTTATAACTCATATCCTCCAACAATAACGCATTTACTCTCGTCTCGAGACACTTTCGTGGAAGAGGTAAGAGATATAAGTGCCGAATTATGGCTTAAATGCATGTCTGAGTATAGTCCGCCTCAAGTACTTCCACTTATGGACAGTTGTATCCGCATTCTTTTTCACAGCTGTTTCAATTGAATAAGCAGCGTTTTCCTCTACATGTGACTTTTGAACAAACTCACTCATCTGGCTCTCAAACTGTGCCGTACACCAAAATGAAAAGTGTTTTCCTGTAGAAACTTGTACACGTGACAGTCTTAACTGTCAAAGACTGGCATTTTTATGTGAGACAAACTGTAATTTTAACTCTACCACAGTTTATAAAACTCAGTGCCGTCTGTTTTGCGGACAATTTCCAACTTTAGTTTCGCCTGCTGTCAGTAAGGAGTTGTAGAAAGAACTTAATATTTAGGAAATGCTCAGTTTTACATCAGAAATTCTTTCCATAAGCACCAGACCGAATAACAATAAACATATAATTTCAGTTATGAAAGTCATAGTTTTACATTTTCTTTTCTTCCTGGAATTATTATCTTTGGGCGTAGCTGTTACAACCTATGATTTTTCAATATACGTAATAACATTTTTCATGCTTCATAAAAATCTTCTTAAATCCAATTCACGGTTGCCATTGTAGGGAAATGAATGTCAACGTCTGGCGTTCTTAATAATATAATACATTCTGCAACAACCTCATTTTTAACAAAAAAAAAAAAACCTCACACACTGTGCAACATCCTGTTGTAGGCGATGGCACGAATGGTACGATTTAAATAATCTTGAAGAGTAGGGAAAGTTCGACTTGGAAACAGGTTAACAAAAATAAATGAGTTAATTAACATAAATCTTTGCTGGTTATGAATTAAAGACTGCGAAACAAAACTTCTGGCCTGTGTAATTTGTAAAGTCTGGAGACTAAAGGACACGCTTGCTACTAGTTTAAAATGCGTTGTAACTTGCGCGGAAATAATTTATTTTACGAAATTATGAATCAATATACGAAAAGAAAACACATTTTGGACACGTACGGAACGTCATTAAGACATCCTACTCATTGAAAAGCCATCCGACATATAGCTAAAATTGCCGTTTCAGACTGCCGTACTTTAAAATATACTAACCGGATGTATGAAAAAAAGACAGAAACATAAACTGAACTTTGTTAGAGACTTCACAATTAAATTATGTAGTCATCGGTTAAAGTACCGTAGTAAAAATGGATCGGCGGAAGTCTTGCACGCTAGTTCAGCGCTTGACTTGTGGCGAAATTGCATATGACGTGCGTTTCACAGTCGCCCTTATTTCTATTTCACTTCTGAGCTTCTAGCGTGAAAAATCACTTAATACAGGCGGCGTGCTTAAGTCCTCGTCATGAGTGAATATTCGCCGATTATCTATGGAACATTTACAAAATATTAAATCAGTGACGAATATAACTGTCTGAATAGTGAATATTCACAATATTACAAGTGGGTTTTCACTTATTTAATTCATTTAATATTCTGAATCACCAATTATTAAAAAAAAAAATTGAAGTCTGTGGTTGTTTACTGCTTCCAATTTAGAGTAAAATTTCTGCTGTCACTATCTTAAAATGTGATACATTTTACAACAGTTAGTATTCGCGTGTACAAGATGTTGCAAAATTGCATCACTATATAAATTTCCCCATGACACGTGAGAGTTAAAACATCCATGTGCACATAAGGCACTGGAATAAACTAGGGCAAAATTATTTTCACGAAATGTTCATGGCCCTAACTATAGTTTAAGTAAGCAATAAATTTAGGCACTAGGAAGCAATGACTACCATATTCGTGGACAGCCTTTGTCATTAGCTGGTAGGTTCGCGCCAAAACCATGAATTGTGCTGTCCTATTCGAGACACTAGAGAATTTGTTTGAGTTAAATAAAAGAAGATCGCAGAAAGTTTCTAGTGGAGCAGAAATTACTTTACTTGTTGACAAACCATGTGCAGTTATGTGGGAACCTATAACGAGGTGTGGTGCGAATCGAAATCGCGGCCGAGAACCACACTGTTATCACTCAATGACCAGTTGATAACTATGAGATACACGTAGTTGCGATTATCAAGCAGTTAGAACAGTAGGCCTACTTCACTAGTTCAAACATATTTCTTTGTAAAATTTTTTGAGGTTCACGTAAATTTTATCTGAGTTTACTATTGCTGACTTCAAAATTTTAAATGTATACATGAGAACGACATTATAATTATTAATAAATGACAAAATTTCTATGACTCTTATACAATTATTATAGTAGAACTTTTTTTGTTATATTGCACCTAGGAAGCGATGGTTGACATAAAAATTCCAGACGAGATATCATGTAAACAGAGCCAATTGTTATTGTGACAATAATTTGCCACCATCTGGTTTCGATGTCTTATGTGCGTACTGAAGATCAGCTTAGATGGTCAGTGACTGGATTCATTTAAACTCTCCGTGTCTTGGTGTTCTACGAACTAATCACAAATGTACGATGCCGCAGTAAACCTTATTCTGATTGGCACAGACAAACGAGAGACGCCTCTCCCAATAGACAAGCTGCCAATAGCCACGAAGCAGAGCTGCAGATATGCACGTAAAACAATTGAATGGGCGAGATGAAGAAGGAAAACATTCCATATTTTACCGAAAATGAACTGATACATCCAAGTTGTACTTTATATGTAGCTTCATTGATTGAGATAAAGAAAGAAAGGCTTCTAGTAATCCTTACACCATTAAACGACTTTGAATTTTTAAGTTTTATGTAAAAGGAAATAATTCTCTTCTTAACCTCAGCGTTACGGCATCAATGGCTATTCGCCACGAGAGTCGCTGCGTTAGTGTTTCTTTTGTTAATGTAGTGAACAGTGTTGAAAATGTACGACATATGCCATTGCAAATGTGTGGTTGGTACAATGTAGGTATTGTAACATGAAACATACTATTATAGCAATTAACAACACTTGTACTATGAAAACATATCTTTAAATTATTGTTTCATCGAGTTTCAGAATGTCCTCAGATCATTGAGACTAGAAAGGAAAACATTCCATCCACTTTGATTGCATATAACTTTCAGTACATAAAATATATTGTGTTTTTCAGACAATGTTCCATTTCCTTAAATCTTAACAAACAAATGTCTAATTGTAAGTTTTCCCACTCAACCTACAGTTTAGTGTCAAAACAGTTTTTCCTGTTTGTCCGAAAGTTGGCTGAAGTGGAATCTTTTCCTTCTTCATCTCACCCATTCAATTAAAACAAGCTGATGAGAAATTAATTTCGCCACAAATAAGTGACTCTACAGTAGTGGTTTGCGACAGTGTTGCCATATCCACCATAAGTGCGTATTTGTTTAGTATTACAGTGTTTTAACGTTCTGTAAATGAAAACGTCTTGTCGGTAAACAAAAAAAATTAATTATTTAATTACGGCATGAAAATGTTGTGGTTAGGCTTACCAGATTTTATTTTCTGTTCATAGTTACATGACAAAGAACATTAGGAACGGTGGTTCATATTTCACTCAAGTTATCTAGTGAAGTGTGACATTCATCGTCACAAGCAACACGTCGCACTGCCGTACACAGACACTGACAGATTCCTTCATATGATACAATAATAATAATAAATATCGTATGGGGATGGTACCCGAAGGAAGGATATAGTACCCTGAGCGCAGATATTTGACTGAACGCTCGTAGGCATCTGAATATCCTGATGTATGACATGAAATGAAGCCCTGCAGTGGAGAAGTGACGGAATGAGATGTGGGTCCGCGGTCAGACCGCTCGGCTCCCACCCAGGCGATTCGAGTACGATCCTCGGCGGGTTCAACCCGGATTTTTCGCATATAGGAAATGTGGCGGACATTGCCGTTGGCCGGCGAGTTTTCTCGGGGATCTCCCGTTTCCCCCGCCTTTCTCATTCATGTGGTACAAAGTGACAATATCACAAAAACGTGAGAAAACGAGAGTTTTGATATTTTCTGAATAACTGTTGTTTTACGTAATGGCTAAATGCGAATCACACGCATAACTATGTAATTATAACAATTCATAATTAGATTATTCAGTAACTTTGTCATGAAGGTCTGATCTTATGTAACAGTTGGTAAAAAAAAATACATTGCTACGAAAGCACAATGAACGTTATGAATCTTAATAATGCACCTTAATGTTTCAGCCTTAAGCCACAAACGTCATAACCATCAGTTTTAAATACTGCGCCATTTTGGCAATAGTCGATACTGTAAACACCTTTATAGTGTTTAAATTACAATTTTCGTGTTCGTGTAGGAGCAAGAAACTAAATTTCTGAATGGTTTGTCTAGGCTATAATAACATTTGTATGTAAAGTCGAGATATATCAACAGTAAAGATATATGTACTCACTCGAAAACTCAAACTACTCTATCGTTAATCTTTACGACGTCTACATGTAGGGACCTTGTAGTTTAAAGACTGAATGTGGTTACAGACAGACTGACCTTCTTGTCTTCATCGCTGAAGAAATTCCGAGGATTTTTCTTCTTATTTTTTTTTTTTAATTCATTCATCCTCATCCTCTTTATTTCTTAAATTCATCTCAGTCCTTCGCAACAAAATTTCCCATATCTTACTTGTACGTACCTAAAGGATGTTGCAAAGAATAGAAAATTTATTGGAAATGACTGCTGTAAATATTACCGAAACCTTTAATCTCCATTACGTTGGTTTCCATGGACACGTACATTTTATCTTTGTACACTGTCCACTCCACTGTTCGGATAGCCAGCCTAACGTACACGATAGACTATCTGGAAGGAGGTGGGTGAATCTTCAACTGTTTGTAGACCCGGCAATGTCACAGGTTCAATAGCCGGCAGATTGGACTCCACAGTCGTGAGTAAACTCTATCTTCTGCTACTTGTTCATTGGCTGGTGAAATAATGTACTTCCGACAAGGTAGTGCAGGATTTCACGTATGTTTTCATACAGGCATCTGTTGTTCGTTGTTCACAAACAGTTGCCTAATCGCGAAAGTAGTGCAAATTTCATACAAACATAAAAATACGATTTTTCCCGACTTGGATACCCTTTAACAGCGACAGATTTTTTATGAAAGTAATTTTGTACCAAATTGCGCTAAATGAGTCCACATGACAAAAATTAATAATTCTATATTTGTACATAGTACTCGTTTTAAAGACTTGTTTGTGGCTGCATTTTCAACTTGTAAACTTTTTCTTCTCATAGTCTTCGCATAGTGGAATGTCATAGTCGAAATTTGCAAGTTGCGGGAACACATAAATAAAAAAAAAAGTAAATTACTTGCTCGAATGAAATAATTCAAACTGAAATTGTATATCATAAACTATAAAATAAAAAAATTCAAAATTTTACAGTTAAATTCTTTCTATTTTTTAATATCTGAAAATAATGATTTTTTTTTATTTGTGGACATTTCTAAAAAACTAAGGGACTTTGTTGTGTGTTTTTAAATCTTTGAGCACATGGAATATAATACCATATCTTGTTCAATGTAAATTATCTCGTTTGAGTAAGTCACTTGGTTTACATTATTTGTCCGTTCTTGTAATTTGCAAATTTCAAGGCTGACATACTGCTATGGGAAGACTATGAGAGTTGAAAAAATTAACTGGAGGAAAATGTAGTCACGGAAGTGAATAATTCTATGAAACGAACACAATGTAGTATAAATATAATATAGTAATAGCAAACATACATTTTTAAAACTTCTTTATTTACTTTAAGGCAAAATTTTTTTACCGCAAGCTAAAATCGTCAAAGAAAAATCATTTTTTATTGTAAAGAACAAGTTTTACTGTGTTGCGTCTTTTAAGACTAGGATAGTTATGTAGTGGTTTAACGACGAAGCACTAGAGACATGCAAAATTCGAGTTTGTTTTCTCACAGTTGACTGGACTCCAAGTGACTATAGGCTCGTTCGACGTCTCCCGCTGGCCGATATTGTCGTGATTTGCAGCGGAGAATGCTTATACAGTAGAGAGGCCAATCTCTGTAAAGACGTAACACACTTAAATGACAACACATAACTTAAAAGTTCGTAGCAAATTGAATCGCAGATTATGCTCTGTTATGTATAGGAAAGTGAAGTTTAGTCTGCTATCAAATGATAACGCGAATTTTGCATGTCTCTAAGTGACGAATGTGATTAGTTTCCGAGAAGACAGAACCGACGTGAATTTTTAAATCTGAATATTTCCTTGAAATATTAATCTTTTGTCGACTTTGCCACCAAAAATAATGCCAAGAACTAAAAATATGAGTTTTTTTTTTTTTGCTGTAGAAGAACATTAATCAATGGCGAGTGATATGTCGATACGGCACACAACACCCTCGTGGCCTGAGGCAAGGATGGTGGGTGTTATAAAAGAAAGAGGGAGTAAAGGGAACGAGCTAGGTTGATGGGAAGTAAAAGGGGGGAGGGTGATCTGGACCTCGACGTGTGACCTTTACGACGGCGTGTGTTGTTTTACTGCCAGGGTCGACTCATCAGCAACATTCCTCGCTTGTTGACGAAACGTCCGCGCCGCAGGGCCCGGCCCACACTACGCCGCCATTTCTCACACCCGGCCAGGGTGCACGGAATTTCTCATCACTTCTGCTCCTTAATTATTTAGCTTAATTGATTCGCACCTCCGGCCAAACTCCGAATTCCAGTTTTGAGTTATTGGGTCTGCAGCTTTTCAACGACTTCGCCGCTGCGAGTCGAAGGAACAACGAATCAAATCCCTGTTGCGTTTCCGTGAATTCCAAACTTCCTGATTTCAATTTTCCGTGGTAAATAATAATAACCATGTGTACTTTTACAAATCAACATTCGCGACAGTTAAATACTCATTAAAAAAAATTAATAAATAAGTAGAGATAGGAAATTTCGCGAAAAGATTTTGCAGCACTTTGTTTCATTGCCTTTCGTGCAAACCTGCATCTCTGTCTTGTGGTCAGTGATTGGATGCCGTAACATCCAGCGTGTGGAGGTTAAACCCGCAAATCACAGACGTGATGTGTGACAGTTATCCATGTACTGATTGGTAAAGTCAAATGAATAACGACTCTGCACAAAATCACTCTGTCAATAGCCTTGAAGTTAAGCTGCAGGTATGTACGTAAGGTACTGTAACAAAGTGGGGCAAAAATCTTTTCACCAACAATTCTCGTCCCTAGTAATAATAATTCAAGCCACACAAAATTCCTGTCTACATTTTTCGCAAGTAAGGAAAACTTGACAAACTTTGTTGCTGGACAATGGTTCTTCTTTGAGTGTTTCAGAAATTAAATGAAGCCAATTCAAATTCGACTCAAGGACTAAGTGCAAGAAGCGTGTACTTATTTTATTGGTGCTCGAAACATCGCAATTTTACCGCAAAGTCTACGTCATAAGGAATATGAAAATAACTTACAGTATACGTAAACAACTGCAATTTACAATAAAGAGAGTAAAATAGTTTAATTTAATGAAACATTTTCACGAAAAGATTTTTGCCCCACTTTGTTTCAGTGCCTTACGTGCACACCTGCAGCTCAACTTCATGATTGTTGACAGAGCGTTTTTGTGCAGAGTCGTTATTAATTTGACTGTGCCAATCAGTACACGGATAACTGCCACACAACACGTCTGTGATTTGCGGGTTTAACCTCCAGACGCTGGGTGTTACGGCATCCAATCACTGACCACATAGCAGAGATGCAGGTTCGCATGTAATACACTGAAACAAAGTGCTGCAAAAAATCTTTTCGCGAAAACTGCCGGGCCCTTATTATGATGTTTGTATCTGCTATTATAAATTTTATAACAGGCCTTTTTGTCATTCATAGCGCTGAAAGACAATACACAAGATGAATATAGTAAGTTAGGTTTGAATAGTCGTAGAAAGTCGGTTGAAATTTAATTGTAATCAGGATTGTTTGCTCCCTGTTACTTAATTACCATAAATTGTTTCATATAATTTATATTTAATTAAGTTATGCATACTAGCAAAAGGTGCAGAGTTTGAAAGGAGTTTTAAATTTTGTCCCGGCAAGTTAACCCTTAACGCAGCAGGAAAGGAAAAGTTGAGAACATGGGCTGAGGAGCTAGATCGAGACCTAGAGCTGGTGTGAGAGACAGAGCTCAGAAGCTGTGAAGTAGCTCAGCACAGGGGCGTGGCATCACCTACCTCCTGCAGTGCAATTTAATGTCAACTTTATTATCATAAAGGGTCCAAATTTTGTAAATAAGTTCGAGTATTTATAAATGTACCTGAACATAACTACCCAAACAGCTGCTCCCCTCCTTTCTAAATTATGTAGTACAACCGTGTATTATTCTGTAATATAAACTATGTAGGGTGAAGATACCGCATTTAGTCAATGTATATCATTAAACCGTAACCCTCTGAATAAAAATTGTATTTTAAAACAAGTTAATTAAGTAATTGCCTTTAATGCATTCATCCTAAATGGAGGTAAACATTTTATTAAATTACCCAAAGGGTTTAAAGGAACGAATAGTAATACAAAATTCAAAGAGCTAGTTTTTGAATTTTCTATTGACATTTGTTATTATTACCTTATGTAGTTTCTAGCATCAAACAGTAATGTATTTGAAATAGTGTAAATATATATATTTTTTAATTAAAATTTAATTGTTTTGTACAAGTACTTAATTGTGTTGTTACATTTAACTATTATTTAAAGTAATTATAATTTATTGTAAATTTCCTTAAATGTTGTTTTAAAGGTGAATTTTTAGGCATGACATGTCGCCTATAATATTTTTACAAGTTTGAGACATAAACTTTATATATGTGAGAAATTCCCAAGAGTTCTTTGGGATAGAGGTCTTATAATTATAAATAAAAGAGTTAAATTAAGTACTGGATTCAATAACTCACAACGCTCCGAAATACACAAAACAGTAATCAACTATAACGCTCACAACACAATTAGTTAGGCACACAATTACTACTGTGTCACAGACACGTTAATTAACTTTGACAATTTAAGCACAAAAAAATATCTACCATCAATTAATTAAACAGTACAAATCTCAATAAAATTCATCATATATACAATCAACAGACTTTCAAGTAGCGACAGTGTACAACCTTAATAGTCCGCCGTGGTGATGAATCGTCGTGTGCTGCGCAGCCCCCGAGTGCACCACTGTCTTCACTCTTGAGGTCTTCGGTTCGACTCCCGTCGCGTACCTCCTTCTTCGCCCGTCAGCCCGCCGCTGCAGTCCTCTTGGTTCGTCCAACACTGCTACGAAGGTAGCCTCCTGCCGCCTCACAGTAGACTCTGACGTCACCAAGATGTCTTCACCAGTCTATCTCCACAACCATAGCACCTTCCTCTAGCACGACCAATAGCGAACTCTCCCCAAATGTGCCGATTCTGTGGTTTTATACTACTTGAAACAGTCGCATTACAGGGGTATAAAATTAGATATTTCATCATGTTTCGGACGAGATTCGAGTCACGTAGGCTGCTTCGCAGGACAAAAACGCAGTTGGGACAGGTATCTATGACGTAGTTTCGGCGGGATTCTCACTATGAGACACTCGGGCTTTGAGTCATGGGCCAGCCCTCAAGGTGTTTCGACACAGGCCCCATCCATCCCGCCCTCAGAAACACAGCTTGCAACAATATATTGTATGAGTACATGGATGAAAATAAATAACAGTGGTGATAATAACCAATTGTACTGTCGAAAGAATGATGACTCCCCTGAAAACATTCCGTTCTGGAAATCTCGTTTTCTTATGGTATATCTTACCTATTCGTGTTGCTCACTAAACATTGCTGAACACTCACTGAACTTATCAGATGCTAACGTTGAGGAACCCAGGAGAAAATGCTGCAAACTTTGTCAAGGTCCAACTAAAGACGAGGGGGAGGGGATAGATTTTCTTAGGAGAAGCAAGCGGTATGGGGTTAGGGACATTCGGCTGGACACTTGCTTATAAGGTAGTAGTAGGTGGTGAAAACATTATATATATATATATATATATATATATATATATATATATATATATATATATATATATATATATATATATATCGCTGTTGCCCTATTTGACTGAGCCAATAAGAATCCCGTTATTGTAATATTGTATGCCTGGTATTGGTCTGCAGACAGCTACGTCGTGTCAGTGTTTTCAAGGCTATCTTGGCACAAAACATTTTCGCGATATACCATCATCTCTACTCATAGTAATAATAAGTGGAGTTTTATGTTTAGATGGGGCGTGGGAGAGAGCGGGCGGGGTATGGTTCGGGACGTTTGGCTGGATACTTGTCTGTATGATAGTAGTTGAAGGAGAAAAATTAGCTTTATGTAATTTTTCCTTTATATTTGTTTATTCAGGACGCAGGTTGACTGGTTTACCTTGTGCATACCGACCCGCACCGTCGGTTAAGGTCATACTAGGAAGTAATTTTCACATTGGTACAAAAATTTCAAAACCATTTTCAACGGAACGCTTTGGAAAAATTCACGACTATGAGCAGTCATGTGGTACACAGTAAAATGTCAGCGTTTTGCAAATAAATGCACCGTTCGGTCGCAAAAAAAAAAATATGTATATGTATTCTTTGACGTTGGTTTATATTTATGACAAAATTGGCGATACATTGGGCGCAAAAAAACTGGGGGGGGGGGGGGGACCATGATCATTACAGAAATAGTAAGAACAAATTGTGACTAAACGATTGAGGGATTCCTCAGTATAAAAAATTCTGTGACATTAAAAAAAATTATATTAAAAATTACTGTAAAGTAACAGGGGTGGTCTTAAGACCTCGGCCAACAGTCCGTGGTTCGAGTCCGACAAAGCGGTGCCGGCGTGGGCGGCGGAGTTGTTGAAGAAGGAAGGGGAGGGGGTAGATGAGGGTCTTAGGAGGAGAGGGCCGTGGGTGTCGGCCGGCCAGAGGTCAAAGGTGACTGGCGGCCGGGGTCAGCCACAGGCCCGGCGGCAAGCCCGGCCATGAGAACGCGCTCGCTCGCTCGGGGATGCTGCGGTCCAGCCCACCCCCACCCCTCCTCTACCATCTCTCTTCCTTCCCTGCACCCCCTCATCTGCCGTGGATACACCCGCCGGGAAAAGTTTACGGCGTGGGTAGCTTCATCCTTCTGACGAGTACTGTATTAAGGCGGCTTCCCTAGATAGGCTGTGTTTGTGTGTGTGAGGCAGGAGCGGTAGGGTTGCCGTTGACTGGCGTATGTAACGTATTATCGCCTCTCCGCGCAAACTACTCAGCTGGCGTGCAGTGCTTCACTATTATCCTTTTTCCTATGGGACTTAAAGCGGTGGCCGCATTATTTTACTTGTGGGCAGCATAGTTTCAAAGTCTAACACTTGTTTGTGCAGTTGTGTTTTTAGAATCCTGTTGTTATTTTTCTAGATATGGCAGTCTAGAACAGTCATATTTGGAATTTTGAGGGACCCGAAAATGGTGTTTCTAATAAACGTGCCGAATTTTTAAAACTATAGTGACGTAGTTTGAAGTGTGTGTTCTTTTCGTAGGTATACACTATACAAATATAATGGACGTTAAATAGTTTCGTCAAAATTAAAAAAGTCATAACTCGATGCAACACATTTGAAGTGCAGTTATGGAGGCCCCTTAAGGGCGCGGTACACCTCAATTTTCAACGTATTTTATTATTTTTATATTTCTACCAAATACTTTTTTTTTATTATTTTAGACACAAATTGTGACTAAATCTTTCCCTTAGGAAATATGTGTATCTCTCATAGCTTTTGCGTAGTGAGTCGTAAACATGAAATTTTGCACTATACGGTTTTATGAACGCCACTAAAACCAACTGACACACCAAACCGAAAAAATTCACAGTGTATAACAATGTTGTAGGCTATGACTTGACACATATAAAACAAGAAATATATATTTGTATTAAATAAAAATGCATAATTTTTAAATGAAACTTTAAAAACTTCAATATTTTCTTTAAAAAATAAAACAAGATATTTTTGTTTTATATGTGTCAGGTCATAGCCTACAACATTGTTATACACTGTTAATTTTTTCAGTTTGGTGTGTCAGTTGGTTTTAGTGGCGTGCATAAAACCGTAAAGTGCAAATTTTGACGTTTACGACTCATTACGCAAAAACTATGAGGGATACACAAATTTCCTAAGAGGAAGATTTAGTCACAATTTATATCTAAAATAAAAAAAATCTGGTAGAAATATAACAATAAAAAAGACGTTGAAAACTGAGGTGAACCGCCCCCTTAAGGCGGCCACCTGCCCCACGCTTCAAATGCGTTGCAATGTGTTCGTAAACAGGTTTTTTCTAAGAAAATATTCCACGTGTGCCGATTGTGCCCAACGTACGAAAAGAAAACAAACTTCAGACAAGGTCGGAACCTCATTGTTACAACGCCACGCTCATTAAAAACATGTTTCTAAGACCCTCCAACATGGCTAAAAACGGCCTTTTCAGACATACGTTCTTCAAAATGTACTAACCGGATGTATGTGAAACTCAGTTTGCAACCTGCACTGAACTTAGTTGTAGACTTTCCACCAATAAAATCATATGGTCACCGCTTAGTGCCCCATAGTAAAAACCGTTCGGCGGAAACATTGCACGCTAATTCAGCGTTTGACTCGTTGAGGCGACACGGTATTTGATGCGCGCTTCATAGTCGACCTTACAGCTCCGTCGCTTTTCAGTCTCTTACGCGCGGGTAGGCGGTGCCCTTAAGGGTGCGATCAGGCGCAATTTTGATCACCATGGTTTTTACATTTCATTTGTACCAGATATTTTTTTTCCTGTTTTAGACACAAAACGTGACTAAATTGGGTCTTATGAAATTGTTTTATCTCTCAAAGTTTTCTCGTAATAGTTTGTTAAAGTCAAAAGTTTCATGTTTCCGTTTTAAGGACTACACTAAAACCAACTGACATACCAAACTGAAAAAAATTCACATTAGATAAAGACGCTGCGGGCTACAATGTCACGTCCGTAAGAACAAGGAAAAGTTTTTTTTTTTTTTTTCATTAAATACAAATGCATAATCTTAAGACAAAAATTTTGACAAATTAAATTTTTTTTAAAAAGTACAGACATATTTTTCTTGTGCTTAAACATAGCTGAATTTGTAGCCTACAACATCGTTATTGGCTGTTTTTTTTTTTTTTTTTTTTTTCACTTTGGCAAGTGAGTTGGTTTTAATGTCGTCCTTAAAACGGAAACATGCAAATTTTGACTTTAAGAGTTAGTAGACCTGGCGCGAGAGACGTGCTGTAGCTTGGTACGGAAAGTAGTTTTTCATGTATAGTTACTAAAAATTTTTCTAATGAGTTTATCTACGAAAAGAAAACACGCTTCAAATTATGTCCCTGTGATTTTAAAAATGCAGTCCGATAGTAAAAAAACATGAATATCAAACTCCTCAAAAGCAATAAATTTGATTATTTCACTTTGTTGTAGCTAAGAAAATATCAACCGTAATCGTAAAACGAAATCATAGAAACCTGCATTGGACTTTACCACATACTTTCCAAAAATAAAATTATAGAGTCATCGCTTGAAGTCCCGTTGAAAAACAGTTACTACGTAAACACTGCAGCTAGTTTAGGACTCTGCGCCTAGAGGCGATGAGGTGTTTGACGCACGGGTTATATTCGACTTACCGCCTTCCCAGTTTCCGTGCCTCAAACGAAAAAAAAAAATAATAATAATAATACAGCAACGGTCCACTACCTAACTCTTAACGAGCCATTACGCAAAAACTATGCAGAATAAACAAAATTGTAAGAAGAAATTCTGTTACCTTTTTGTGTCTAAAATAAGAAATAAATAACCGTTACAATAATAAAAATAAAACCATAGTAATGAAAATTGCGGTAGCGCGCCCTTAAGGGGGCCGCCTGGCTGGCGCTCGAACTGCGTGCAGCGTGTTCGGAGTTACGTTTTTTTCTCAGACTACTTGTGAATGTGACTTTTAAGACACCACGCACATTGGAAGCATTATCTTAAAGCCCTCAAACTTGCCTAAAATCGGCTTTTTCACGCGGTTGTTTCTCAATACATATGTAACGGATACGTTCGGTATTGAGGCCCACAATTACATTGGAATCTGATGTAGTGACGGGTTCAATAAGATTGTAGGTTCACCCTTTCAAGTCCCACAGTAAAAACGTTATGGCGGGATCACTGCGCGCGCGTTGATGACTTTGGCCATAGAGGCGATATCACAAGACATGTGCCGGCCAGTTTCGCCCGTATAGCGCCTGATCGATTTTCTCCTCACACACCCAAACGTACCCGTCACTAGGCGGCCGTCTTAGGAGGAGTCGCTAGTAGGACTTTTTCTATAATGTCGTTGTCAGTATCTTCGTAAATAACTTACAATAAAATGATAAGAAATCTTTTATATACTGCTCAGGATAAAGGGAGCACTACATACATTTTTCTTACCTGCTGTTTTGTATTCGTCTTTAATATTTACAATATGTGAAGTATCAAACATCTGCGTAAACGTTTCGCCACGTTGAAAACTTATCACGTTTGACTGCTATGAAATACAGTTTTTGGTTATTTTTAATGTTTGGGAGTGCTTAGTTTAAACTGAACAGCCTATATGTATGTATGTATATATATATATATATATATATATATATATATATATATATATATATATATATATACGCCAATGATTACTGTATATAGTCATCAGCCTCCTGAAGTTGAAGGATGGACGTATATATCGGAATATATAGTTCACTCCCATGACTTACGACACGTGCAATACTATAATATAGTTGCCGTTTTAATTTGCGTACTGTTGGACTATCGAGCCGGGAAGGCTGACTATTACTCGCTCACCGTGCGAAGCATCGCCTCTAGGCGCGAGGCGGTGTATGAAGTTGAATTTTGTATATTAATAGTTTTTGCTACATTCCATAGTTTGGGCGATACTTAAGGAAAACCAATGAAATGAACATTTAAATGGCACGGCTTTTCCAACGCCCTCAAAGCCACGAGTGCTGATATATAGTTTTACATGTTAAATTATTGTCTATGTCGCTCTGTATGTGTAGATGCTACATATACCACCACAGGCTTTTTTATTCATCTCGATTCCACGCACATTTTTAAGACTGGTGTTATGCATCAACCAGCTATGAGCCATATATTAGTTGTAAATAACAATGTGTTTAAAGATTCTTAGCTTTGAGCAGTTCTTACGAGAAGTAGGCCTATTTTAGTCTTATGAAGGAAATATTTTGAACACGCTACAGGACCAGAATACATTAAGACAGTTTTAAAACTGAAAACGTTTTCATCTGTATTACGCAACACAATCGATTGGCGCATAGCTGGTTTATGCATAACATCGTCCAATCGGATTTTTCAGTACCCTGAAAACTGTGAGCAAAAAAGCATTTTTACGCACAGAAAACACCCGAAAATATCTATGAACAACTTTTTTTTCCCTGCAATTTCATTCGTTTATCGGTATTTAACTTTTCTCGATTCAGTAACATTTTTGTCCGGAAGCGATATCACAAAAGGTGACTGAGCCCCGCCGAACATAATTTAACATGTAAAACCCTATAATTGCTGCCGCCAGATCTCTGACGCGGGCAGCACCATTCAGGGGCTCACTCACGTGGCAAATATGCATAATTTTCTATTGAACGACAGTGTTAGTTTTGTAGATTTAATTTTTGACTACATTTTCCATGTGTGAACATTTTTTAGCACTCATAGTCTTCCTATAGCGACATGTCAAAGTCAAAATGTGTTCGGTCATTTTCGAAGAGAGCACTACACGGGTGAACATGTCATGACCTGTTTCCAGTTCAGGTCAATTTCAAAGAAATCGCAAAGGTTTGTTCTTCTGTTTGAAAGAAGGCTTTATTTCAGTACTGGCTAATGATTTAGTTCCGCAATTTTCGCAGATTTAGAAGGCATTTTTACACGAATAAATTCTATGTTATCTCACATTTAAAAAACTATTCAACAACTATAAATCAAACTTTATATTCAGTTAAAGTATGGAATATATTGTTATTTTCGTTTTAAGGGGCGCTTATATTAGCAGCCATGTAATTTATTGGGTAAAGTTGTAATAGCATTGAAGAACGTAGGTGCATTAATTATGCTGATAACTTCTTGGCTATATTGGAAAGATAATAATATTACTACTGGAATAAAAATACAGGAAATAAATGATACATTTTTATTTTCAAGTGGTTTCTATAGTGAAAATATTAATATTTTCAGGTTATTTAAAAACATTCATAAATTAACTACGTATTATTTAGAAACATGGACCTCACAATAATGAATAAAAATGTCACTGGTGGCATTTATGTAGTCGACTTCAATTTAATATGATTAAACATCTTATCTTTATCACAGGGCTCAAAATTAGGCGGCATCCTTAATAGTAAATGGATCTGACGAGTGAGACATGTTGTAGCGCGATACTGAGAGTATTTTACTTGTGTAACTTTTATCTACGAAAAAAATACACTTCAAACTGTTGTGACGTGTGTATCGTCACGAGTTAATGTATGACGTTTTAGCTTTTAGCTGTGTTTACAGTAGGACAGTCCTACTGATTGGCTTACGTTAATAGCTTATATAATTCTAATTTATTATTTTTATACGCCGGAGCAAATGTAAACGTATATGTAAGCGTAAATGTAATTGTTTCTGTATTTCATAATTGTATACAGTGGTTTAGTTTGGACGGGTGACTCTTGGGTGCGCCACAACTCGTGGTTAGGTTGCTGGCGACGTGTGCGCGAACAGCATTACGCTGAGAGTCGTCAACTGGACTGGTCAGAGGGAATTGCGAGGCAAAGTGTCTCTCGTCTCTACCCACCTGAGGACATATGGTGTGGGGTCTGAGTATTTGTGGATTTCCTACAATATTAATTGAGATATTCTCAGCTGTTGTAGAGAATATTACGTCAGTGGCAGCTTATCTTCTCGCAAGCAGAACTTCGTTCTCGGCACGAGATATCATCAAAATGGAAACCGCTCCTCGTCGTTCTGCATGTCCAATTCTACTGCAGGGGTGCCCCTCAGCGACGTCGGATATGACGTTGGATATGACTTTTCTTGAAAGAAGCCTCTACGTGAATAAGGTAGGGTGTCGACCAGTGTTTTGCTCTACTAAACGTGGGCGTAATTATTCTCAGTTTAAAGTGGAACTATTTCTCTGGCGAAGTAACTTTACAAATCCAAGAGTAGACGTCTGTTAAGGGGTATTGATCCCTACCACCTTAGATTTATCTGTTTCTCCTTGATAATTTCTGTTCCAGTCGATGTATCAAAATTTTTGTCACGACAAGGCATAGATACAAACTTAATAGATTTTCTGAAATTGCTGGAACCATAATACATTCATTATTTTGCAACGGGAAACAGCTGTAAAGGAAAAATCGCTTCATTTACGGGAACGAATACAGAGGCCACTGACAAGGACCAATCCCCTTTAACCGTTTGATGGTCAACCGTCTCTCAACATATATTATGTTGGACGCTATATTAAATGTAAGAACTTGTATCCCAAAACAATTGTAATAATTGTATTGAGTAAAAGTTAATTAATACGTAATGCCGGTTACATTATTTAACAGCAGATCTCAACGTTACATATTTGGACTGTCCAGAAATAATTTGGGTTGGGATTTAAAGGTTGTGCCATGTATTACATATCAGAGGGAGGTACTCTTGAAATCCACAGCCCCACAAGCTGGAGGTCTCACTGTGTCCCTACGGTTTTAAAATTACCGCCCGATTATTTAAAAAAAAATGATTACCAAGCTCCTCAAAAGTGCTGAAAGTATATCTTTCACGTTGGTGTAGCTGAGGAAAAATTAACCGTAATCGTAAAACAAAATTATATAAACCTGCATTGGACTTTACCACGTACTTTCCATAAATAATATAACAGGGCCATCGCTTGAAATTCCGTTGAAAAACGTGTTCTACGAGAACACAGCACGCTAGTTTCGTACTTCGCGCCTAGAGGCGATGAGGCGTTTGACGGACGTGTTATATTCGCCTTATAATCTTCCCCGTTTCCGTGTCTTAAACGTAAAAAAACATAACGTCCACTAACACTTATGTGATCATTAGAGACATGCATAATTCGCGTTATTATTTGGTGATATACTAGCCTTCACTGTCCTATAGATTCTTGAATGTGTTTCGTTGATTTCATTGGATAGCTGTGGTGTCATTTGACTGTGAGTGCCCTGCATACTAGGACTGGGAGACTTCTACTATAGGTCAGAATATGTCTCCTGCGAGCATCACCAAATTCAGCTAATGGCAGACGTCGTACGTGCATACAGTACGCCGGAGCTCAGTATTCTGATAGAAAATAACGCGAATTTTAGATGTCTCTAGTGATCATCTATCCAGGCAGTCTAGTGACGCGCAGAGCTTCGACCGTTACCAGATTATTCGAAAACTGCCCATTGCTCAGGTGTGGTGTTTGCTTAGCAATAGCAATTATAGAACGTTACGCAAGCGTTTAACCAGTGGCGGGTCGAGGGTTGTTGCCAGGGAGGGCACACGATGCCGAGAACTGTACACTCCCGTGAACGTGCCGCCGTATACCAATGTCCATGAAATATCTACTGGCTACTTATTGTGTTGTGAGCAGTCAGTAATATGTGGCACCTTCATACCAGCGTGTCAGTGGCTGTAGCGTCAACTAGCGCACAACTATATACAGTTCTCTGCAACTTGTGCCCTACCTGGCAACAACATACGAGCCACCACTGCATGTATCCGTATCAGGTACTCCACGTATGACTGGATTTATTTACTTGGACATACTCCATTGCGAAATAAATTATTGTTAAAAGAAAACTAAAAATAATACAAGAAAACATAAATAACAGTCATTTATTTCGCAATGGAGTACGTCCAAGTAAATAAATCCAGTCATGCACTCCCATTGCACAGTTCTTTCAAAGATCATACTCCACGTATATCTAAAGTTTATTATTTTGCTGCAGAATATGGCGGAAATGGGTATTTTTGTAGTCCATTTTAGGCAAGAAAATGATGGGGCAAAGTATTTTAAAAGGTGTAAACGTGTACAGAAATATACTGGAGTAAAACCAAACGACAATAAGACATTGTAGTGTTAAAATCTATCTGTACTGTTAAAAATGTTTTACGGTACGCAGTTAACTATGACAGTGTTTACCTATTTCCTATTATCTCTAAATGTGATTCAATTTCAAACATATTCAAATGGCCTTCACATGTACTTCAGATAGCCACGAATGCTTCGGATTCGTCGAATAAACGGTATTGGATAAACATTTCAACATATTTCGACTGGCGCATGGACGGCGTTGCAGCGTGACAAGCCAATTATTTTTTACGCGAAACCGTTTAACTTACTCATATTATGTTTATCTACGAAAAGAACACACACTTGAAACTATGCTTCTTTGGTTTCAAAAGCTTAGCACGCTTGTTAGAAACATGATTTTCGTGCATCTCAAAATTGCTAAAAAAGGGGTTTTTAGACTGCTATAACTCCGAAAATATTACCTGAATTCGTAAAGTGCAAAGCGGGAGACATGCGTTGGCCTTTACTTCATACTATTCAAAAATAAAATGTTGTGGTCACCGCTTAATGTCCCTAAGGAAAAAGACTACAAGGAAAACCTTGCACGCCAGTTTGGTGCGCTGCGAATAGAGGCGATATGATACCCGTCAAGCGTGGGACACTGGATCTTATCGCTACGCTGTTCTTATGCGTCAAATGTGGAAATTCGGCACCCACGAAGACCCATCTTAAGTTTTTTTTTTTTTAAGTTGCGAAAGAACCCAGTTGTGGCTCGTGGGTATGCTCGGGGAGGCAGGAGGACGCGACTGTACCTAAATGCTTGGGACGACGTCAGATGTGGATCTATGTCGAGGGCGGAGAGGGGGCTGAAGGTGTCGCCCTGATTTGTGGTACGACCTGCAGACGCGTCCATTAGCTCGACGTGTCGCCTACCTGCCTCACCGCAGATCTGTAGCCGCGACAAATTTCCCGACACGCCGGCAGCCAATCAATGAAATCTGAGAGGATGCTGCTATGGTACAAATAACTCCTATCAACCATTTTCTCTTCCCTTATTAAATTTCAAAAAAGTTAAACAATAATACGGAATTTTAATAGTAACATAAATATAAATCACATTTTGCGAAAAAAAAATACAACCAAATTATTAAATATATAATTATAAAATATCAAATAAATTAAACATATTAATCAAATATCTTAATCAACCCTCTATGAAACAAACAACAATAACTATTAACTTCATTCAAAAAGATTTAATGAGGGTTGGATAATAAAACTCAACTCAACATACACTCACCAAAAATAGCTACTATCATCAAAATAAATATTTTTTTCAATATAATCCAACCTTCGCCTATAACAGAAAGAAAACTATAAAAAGAAAAACCCATAAAAATTAAATGACAAACTAAACGAATTCTACATATAACAGTTAATCCAGTAGAAAAATAATACATTGATATATTCCAAAGAAAAAATTCCTAAAATTAAATATTTGGAATAAAAACCAGATTAAAATGGCATCCCACATAAATATAATTTAGTGATTGTAAAACAAACACAAGATAGGTATTTGAATAAAAAATAACCCAAACATCTAGATGTTATAAGCTTGGCAGAAGCCTCTTGTTGCGTCCCTTTGTGTCACAAACAGCTTATTGCACTAACAATAACTACCGACATTTCACGCACTACTACAATACACTAAGTCACATGACAACAACCACCGCACTAAGTAACAAACAACATGACAACACATCACTCCAGCCTAGCTGAAGGGAGCTACACTCCCACCACCGATTACTCACAAGGTAAAGATATTAATTGTGGCAACAACCCTCTCCCCCTCCATACCACAGGGTGTTAGTGCATTCCATACCGAAATTTCAGCTCTGAGTTCTTCCACAGCAATATTTCTTAATGATTCGTTTGTCTGTCCAACATACAAGCAAATGTGAGGAAGTCATTGCCGGGGAATAGCTCAAAGCGCAGGGGCCTAAAATTTCGCGGCCATTTTCAGGCACATGAGAGATTTCATTCTTCTCTTCGTTCGTGTCACTTTTGCCATTGGCACTTGACTTATCCGGCACCTCTTAGAGTGCACTGAGCCGACAGTAATAAAGCAACTAAACTGAGGCTAGGAAACTCGGTATTTATATTTATGTGTCATAGAGCAGCCAATGATGAGCAACTGTTGTCTGCTAGAGTACACATGTAGTTTTGCCGGCTAGTATACAGGTCAGCGAATCTGCAAATCGTTCCGGTCCTTATCATAGAACTATGAAATAGACCAGTGGTGCCTCCAAGGGTATGGAAGACTGGATGTTGAAACTAGCCCCACAATTGTATGAAAATATTTGGAATAATAGTTATTTTTCTGTAAGGTAATACTGCCGTTTTGCGTGTATTTGTTGCGCAAACTTAGCAATTCGAATTAAAGATAACTATAATGCTGTAAATTCCAAATGATCCAACAAAACATTGGCATTGAGGGTTTATAGGGTAAAGACTTCCCCCTTTGCACGAATATCTTACGGAAACTGCTTAAATTACACTATTTTGCACCTTGAAATCCACAGTACGCTCGTTTTATTTGGAGAAATCGGTGTTTCTTCGTAACGATTCCAGGTTCGGAACTCTCCTTCATCCCTTCTCCTACATTTATAGAAATCCTAGCTACGGTTATGTTTAACACCCTCCGAGCCAAAAACCCTAATTCGCCTTTATAAATAGACCCTTGTTGACAGTGCTGCCACATCGTTGGTCTTCTACTAAAGACGACTACTGCAAAAACAGTGTTAAGGGCCTCTCTACCATGCGCATAGAATGCGTTGCAGCGTGTTCGTAAATACGTTTCTTTACAAAACTATTACACATATTGCCATTGTGTCAACGAACGAAAATATAAATAAAATCAAACGGAAAGGTGGTTTCAAAGCATCACGTTGACAGGAAAAATAATGTCGAAGCCTCTGAAAATGGCTAAAAACAGCTTTTACAACCTGAATTATCTATATAAAAAACTACTCACAGGATTCGGGTGAAACTACTCTAGAAGCATGCAATAGACTTTGCTTAAAACATTCCACCAATAAAAAGAAAGGGTCAGCACTAAAAGTGACAGTCAGGCGAGTGATCTACGATGCCACTGCACGCCGTTTCAGTGTCTTCCCGTAAAGGCGATACCGCACCAGATGAACTCAGTCCACATCGCCCTTCGCGCCGTGCCTCACACAAACTCACGGCCAGTAGGCGAGTGCCTTAAGGGGTATTGATTCCTACCACCTTGGATTTATCAGGTTCTTCTCGAATACTTCTGTTGCAGTCTATGTATCGAAACTTTTGTCATGACACGACATAGACACAAACGTAATCGATTTTCTAAAATTGTTGGAGCCATAACTCATTAATTATTTTGGAATGCGTAAAAGCTGACAAGAAAACATTGTTATATTTACGGGATCGACCACAGATGTCATAAAAGCAACATAAACAATGCTGCGTGGATTCCAAAATATGAATGAAACAATTTACTATGCCTTGTCAATGTGAAAAGAGTAAAACAACATCTCTAGCGTGTGATTTATGAGAAAAGCCGTACATCCGATCTGAGAGGGATCAATCCCTCTAAACGAACTAACCCTACCTCAGTACGCCGAGGTGCAGGACTAACCGAACGAAGATGAAGCCAGCTGGCTGATTGAAACGTAAGCAGCAGCGGACGAAGTTCTGGCCTCGTCGTGGAGATGGGTGAAGGGATGGGAGGTTGCAGGGTCGACGCAGTAAGTTATAGAGGTGTCAGGAAGACTGGAAGCCGAGCCTTGTAGCGTGTCGTTGGAGGCGCGATGCGATCAGACGCGATCCATCAAGCCAGGGAGTCGGTGATCGGGGCCCTCCTCGGACCACACACACCCCGGGCCCGAACATCTACGTACACTCAGCACCGCTTGCAACCCCGCACACACTGTTGCCACGTCCATCACCAGCAACAGCTCTGTAGGCAGAACCACTGATTATTGGTGAAAAGAACTTAGCACCAACGTATACCATTCCCTTACATCCACATCTGCACTTCTGCGTCATAGTTATTGCCAGCGTGTCTTTACGCACAGGTGTCACCCATTTGACTGCGACATTCAGAGCAAGGTTAAGGGGCCCGCCTACCTGTCATGAAAGTTGTGATGTAGAGGTTCAGGAGAATCGTTTTTTCACAGAAAATATGAATCGTGAGATTGTGTGTTTGACATATAAAATATATTAAGATACCTCATACTATGGGTGAACGGTTTCGGTTTTACCAGTTTCTTAGGTAATTAGAAAATAGGGCCTTAATATTCCAAATTAGTGACTTTTTCGGCTTGTGTAATGCCGTTATTTTTTGTTAATTTTACTTAAAACAATTTAAGCTTAGTAGATCTGTCCTTTAGCTTTCGATCCCATGACTGTGTGTATCTTGCAACAACTGAACATTTTGAGGAAATCTTGTTCATGTAATATGTGTCCTGCGCAAATATGCAGCCAGTGCTGTGGAAAATTGAAGGATTCGCGAGACCGAGCCGAGAGGACAACAGAGAGCGAGACACAACCTCCTCCACAACAGGGGTTGACCCAATCCCGCTTTTGTGGGGGAAAACTCCAACGCCATGAGGTAGAACGGCCGCTAAGGCACTATGTAGGCGGGCCCCTTAATGTCGCACCATACATTTGTGATTTTCGGAAGAAACTCAAGACATCGAGTGCTAACAACATTTCATTACAGAGCGTTAAGCGGAATTGCACACAAGTGGAGATGATGGTGGTTTATCGCGGGAAAACTTGACCGTTTGCTGGTTTTCAACGTATGCTCAGCTTATGAAATGTGACTTCCGACTGTACGTAGAGCTGTCGCCCTATTTGACTAAGCCAATCAGAATCCCGCTATTGTAATATGTGATGCCTGTTATTGGTCTGCAGGCAGCTACGTTGTGTCAAACGTATAACGCACAATCGTACATGTCTAAAAAAATACCACAGTGTTTTCAAGGTTATGTTGGCACAAACAATTTTCGCGATATATCACCTTTAACATAAGGCATTTAAAAAGTTGATGCGAAATTCTTATCGTCAAAAAACGGTGGCTCTTAAAATTTACCGTTTCTTGTTGGGGAGTAGCGAGATTTCAAACAACTATTAATTCGTGTCGCTTTCGTAGTTACTTCTTGACATGTTTGACACCCCACGTGCTGTACTGTAAACAAGAAACTACTAAATGCATCCTATGCAGAAAACACGATTTTGTGGTAGCCAGGAAATTGTTTTATCAATATGGATTTCATAAATTTTTTGTAGTTACAACGTTTCTTTATAGTCACTGAAAAACTCTCCTCGGGACAGCAAGGATGTTTTGTGGTTAATACAAAAATAATTGTTGATGTCTGTAAATATTAATTAATTAACAATTTTTATAGTGAACACAAAGTTTATTTTTGTGTAATCACGTGTTAGCACTGCGTCAAACATTTGCCAATAAGTAGCTGCTGTCTGTTTGATGAACAAATATTCTGAGAGTAATTATATACAACCTTGTGAAGCAGCAATATTTTTAATCTCCTGCTACAAACAGGGACATCTAATTTTGGCGAATAGATTACATGACAAACTGTATTTCAAACCGCATTAGATCAGGAACCATATGTTACTGATTGACAAGAGACCTAAATAAAGTTACCCATTATTTTAAGAATAGGCTACATTTAAAACACCTGTACGTCTGTGTCACGTATTAAATTGGCTTACGTTTTAATTAAAATCTACTAGACAACACTTAGCCAGTAACAAGCGTGCCTGCTAAATGTTGATATGCCAACCGTAGACCACAGCCTTAGGATTACATATAAAATACTTAAAATTGAGTTTAATTTTTTTTTATTTTCTAAAAATTATATTGGTTTATATTTATAGAGACTGAAAACTACTTTAGGAGTTTCAAAACAATTTTTTTTGTTATTTTGCTTGGATTACGTGAAATTATTCCTTATCACATAAACATATCTTCACCATTTCCCGATACTTAAAAAAAGGGGAATTATAATTCATAACAAGCTAGATTTCAAACGCGTGTACTTTTGTATAATATAAGCAATCTGTCCAAGATTTATTTGACACCTGCTAGAAGGCGGTAAGCAAAAATAAATAATAAATAAACAAGCAAAAAATTCTAGGACCAATTATGGTACAGCAAATAAACATCCATTATCTGACTAGGCCCACTTATCACAATAAAGGTACGCTGTATAGCCCGAGGTATATTACTGGATAATTCGTTCCATTCCTTGCTGCTTATACGGTATTGGCGGGAAAGTGTACCTGCCTCAGTATAATGTTCTACAAACAAGAGTTGTGTTTAATTATTTATGTTGTAACATAGCAATTGATTATTTGTATATATCCGCCTGATTTGTTTATGTTTAGGAATATTGACGTTTGTTTGTCTATGTATACTTAAGTATCTTTGGCCGTAGACACCTCGAGCCGTGTTATTTTATTACGTGTTCCTGGTTTTGTAATTTATATTGTAATAGAATTTATCAGTGGTAATGGTCTCCAGGTTTCT
>PNEQ01099641.1:0-48361 GCA_003012365.1 Medauroidea extradentata | reverse complement strand
TTAAAATGACACCTACGAACGATTGAAACGACCAATCCATGTCACAAAAAAAAATTAAACACCAAGCACGGGTGCCACTCGCGATCGTGTAGCATTGCGTGAAAAAATAAACATAACAAGGCTAACAAGACTCTAAGTCAAAGGAAACTAAAATTATTGTCGCACACAACATTTTTTTCGGAGGCCGCGAGGCTGGTGTTCTGTCCTTTGCAACACGAAAATAATGAATAAAAAAATTAAGAGAAGTTTGAAGAAAAGCCTTTGTGCTGTACTGTGTTCGGTACTTGTGCCCTTTTAACGATGGCACGCCACGGCAAGAGTCGAGTTAATGCAAAAACAGCGCAGTCAACGAGTCCAATCATAGTCAGTTATGTCGTTCTTACCCGTTGCCCAGTCGTGTTTACTTTCAAACGCTCGGCTGGCTGATGTGTAGCGCTGATAACGCGGCCCTCCTCCCTCTTTTTTTATGTCTTGCTTTCACTTCGCTTGCAGACACACACGCACTACGCACTCTCTCTCTCTGTCTCTCTCTCGCGCGCGCACACACACACACACACACACACACACTCTCTCTCTCTCTCTGCCACGGCGGACGTGGCAATTATACTCTTGTATCATCTTTGAAGCTTACCAGCCGAACGTTTCTCTCCGACGTGCGCATTCACATTTTTCAACAGCTTTTCTTTTAACTTTTTTTTTTTTTTTGGAAAATTTTTGCTATTTTTTGACGGTTCCCGAGAGTAGGTTCGTAAAATCGCTACCTTCGCAAAATCCAGGGTTCGTAAAATCGGGGGTCTAGTGTATTCATATTTGAAAACCAACAAAATATATCTTTAAGTGAGCATGGAAACCCTAGAAAATTTAAAAAAAATTACATTTTTGAAAAATTCTAGAAATGGTTACAGGCAAAAACACACATCCAATAACGTGCATGCTATTAACAAAGGTTGGGACTACAAACTGACAAATTTTCAGATTTTTAAACAATGAGGTGTTTGAGTATTGCCAATCAAACTAAATTATCAGTGCAATATCAGCTTTAGAAACTTTTTTTTTTTCCTTGATAGGCAAATTAATGCTGTTGACAGATACAGTGAAATCTCATTACAAAGTACTTGAAGGGAACTTAAAAATTCGTGCTTAATACTGAAAATGCTTTAAACTGAACAGTTACTAAATGAAAAACTCTTTCTAGGGGTTTGGAATTATGTACTTTATAATGAAAAGTACTTTAGACTGAAGTACTTTATACTGAGATTTCACTGTACATAGTTTGATTGTAATGTAACTTTTAAAAAAATACGTTGTTGGCGAGAAATTTGTTTCATATTTTGATCCTATTCACCCCGTTTTACGGTACTTAAAATTCGTATGATATAATTTGTTTCATTTTTCGAATTTTTGTGTTTGACTGTACATACTTCACCTGCCTAAAAAGGAAACCTGCTAAATCAGAAACAATTTACTGGGTCTCGCAGGAATCTGTTTTGTTTGAATAGGTTTTACTGTGTTTGAGTACTGTACAGTGGTTATAGGGATAATGAGGGGGGAAGGTGTTTATAGAACATTGTTTTCTTCATTTGTAAAACTTTTATTTAAACAAAGATAACACCAAACCTAACTGTCTAAAGCAACTCTATAGAAATTGTATAGTATGTTACCGTTCACTACTGCTGCACTGATTGTAAAATGTATGTCACTCAAAGACATCATTTGTGGGTAATTTTCTTTCCGAATTGCTTTAAGTTCGGCTTCCATGACCTTGTAACACTATACAGATCCATTGCTTTGCTGAAAGGAAATGTGATTTTGTGCTTCAAAATGGAAGCTTAGTCTGTGTCAGTAACTTAGCCACGTGGCTGTCTTCTACGTACACTGATGTGATAACATTGTTTGCAATTCAGTGAGCACTTTTGATGACAGGTGTTCACAAATATTCAGACTGAAAATTATTTTAGGTTGCATATTAAAATTCAAACATGACTTCTTTTACCAGGGGATTTGACATTTCAAACTGCATATAAAGAACATTTTTGAGCGTTACGTAGTTGACATTACTTTTATGTAAGCAGTCATTTTGGCATGATTGTAGTGGTACCGTGTTGGTTCAGTACCCGAATTGAACAAAATTTGACATAGAAATTACGTATTTGCCTCAGCTGACTAGATTACGTCAGTGCAGTACCTCTTTCCTCTTAATAGTGCCATATACATCACTATTGGGGGGGGGGGGGGTTTGAATGCGGGTGCTCGTAAATGAAGAAATAGAAAAAAATGCAGTCAACTTCCATGGTATTAGCAGGTTTTTACTAAAAAACTTTGGACAGGCTAGATACATCTCTGCACAAACGAGTGCCACGTGGGCGCACAACATGTGCCCTATGTTTGAAATTACAGCAAATTCATTACAAAATTAACTCCCCGGCCAAGCCTTCCTTATAGGTTAATAAATTTAAGTCAAAGATTTAAACACAACAGCTTTACATATCTCGATTGATCCAACCCGGGTCTGTCAGTTTATCAGCGCGCGGGTCCTCCGCCTATCGCCATTTCAACCACTTCACAGCTACACACGACCAGCATGATCCAAGTCACAAGAATAAGTAGGAAATTTTCAACCAAAGGAACGGGCACAGCGCCTTCGATGCCGGAAACAGCCGAGTCCGCCCTGGATTAATTGCTAAAAATCAATATTTATTTACTGGACCAACAAATCTAAAATATGTTGACGTGCGCTTGCTCGTTTCTCAATAAACATAACAATACACAGTATGATTCTCTATAACAAAATGCAGGACACTTAAACAACTAATTACTCAAATAAACATGACGGGGGCGTGACTACAGTTGAGAACAGCCTAGCATCACATCACCAGGAAAAACCCAGGCTTGGGTCACGCACACACCCAGCGCCAATGTCATCATTGCCTCTCAACTCTGTTGTTTACAAGAAAAACACCAATAACTTTAACAGGGCTTGTTTAACCACAATTCTCCACGAGAGCAAAATTACTTAGAATTCCAGGACGCGTCTGTAGACACCCGACATGACTGTTTCATACAAAATTAACAATCATAAATTTTACTCTTAATTCATTTTTGTCACTCGCAAAATTATACTTTATCTGGTCCAGTAAATAAGCAGAAAGAACGTATCCTATTTTAGCGGAAGTGTCTCGGCCGGTAAATAACCCAAATACTTAATTATAAAATGTAACTGCAATGAACAAGATTGGTGTTATGAAGAGAAAACAACTGAAGGTCATTTTAATTTCAAATGTGATTATTTTATTGGATGGGCTTATTGCGCTTGCGCAGGGGCACAGTCCATGCTACTTCAATGTTTATTTTCTTCATAATTTGATTCCGGTGCACTGATGATGTAGGGCGGTGGCTTGCACACGAGTAACTTTCTGGCTGGGCGAGCCAGGCACCGAACTTGGTATTGCAGCACACGCACCGGCAATCACCCCGTGCGCACGTCAGAGGTTGTTTATGAACCTTGCCAACCAAACCCTGGTCCTATTACGACTCCACTTTAATGTAACTTTAAAATACAGGAAACTCATTAATCAAATAATACACTTTAGGGGATGCACTCAGTTATTACTTAGGTACAAGAAGAGAAATTAAGGCAAGGGTGAGTGGAGCACATCGCAGAATCAAGGGCATTTAGGATTTTGGCTAATAGTTAAAATTTCTAATATGCATATAGTAATTTAATATCCTGAAAAATAAATTACACTTTCTAACTGAAAATTAAAATTAGGATCTTTCATGGTGTTTTGATTTTTACCAGGTTTGTTTGTTTTTGAAGTTAGCAAATTTGTGGTTTCATAGATTCTTTCCAGGTGTAGCCATGCGCGGTCCCCAAACTGCACCCGGCATAATACAAAGACAGTAACGGGGAGTCAAATGGTGAATGGGGAAGGGGAGGTGGGTACAGCTGACCTCACAGGTTACAGGCGAGAATATGCTGTCATTACCAGTAAAACTCTGACTCAGTTTCTATATTGTACTAAATACAGTTTTACTTGGGTAACAAGTCAAGACAATTTATATTCATTACAATTAATTCACTGAAATGGACGGAGCAATTGGATCTACCCGAGCCAGAAAAGATTATGACTAAGATAATGGCGTTGTTAACTTATCATCGTTCCAGCTGTCAAATACTACTGTAAGGATCTATGTGAGCCAGCTTGAGCCACACAAGTGACTGGCCAACGGCGCCCCGCAGATAGCGAAGGATGGTAGCAAAGTAGGGGGATGGGGAGTGGTGCATGCACACACGTTAATACAGGGGAAAGAAGGAAACAACGAAAGGCCGTAAGAACTGCAGTGCACACTGCGGCGGCGATGATAACTATAGTTGGCAGGAACTTGAAACTTCACGCATTGTCCAAGCTCATACACTCCTCAGGCGACTGCATATTACACAGGCAATATTAAATTTAAGCCATTTTCTTAATGTGGGGTTTTGCTTATATTCCCAGTATAGGCAATTTTCTTGGGGTGCATGCCATGCTGTTTGGTTGTATTTCTGGTTGGCCCTAGTTCATACAGTAGTCGGAATGTAAGCATGTGAGCACTAACATATTTAGAACATGGACCTGTTATTTTGTTGTAGTATTTACTCAATTTAGTATTAACTTGTGTTTTCTTAAGGTGTTTCCTGGTAACTTGGTGGTTAAAATCATTTTTGTATGTACGTACTTGACTACGAAATAAATTAAAAATAGTGTGTGTATTTACACTGTTGGTAAGTAGCAGAACATCCATTTTGTTCAGTGGTGTTGGGTACACTTTATTTTTCAGTTGAGCTATACATTCTGTGGAATTTTAATTTTAATGACAGGGCTAAGTGAGTATTTTTTAAGGTCGTTCAGACTTTTTTCTTTCCCACTCAATTTTTATCTTTCCACCAGTTCTTTATTAAAATATTAGAACAGTTTGTACATTTAATTGGTCTCAAAAATTAACATTGTTTGACCACAATAAAATCTACTTACTGTAGTTACTAATGTTTAATTTCTCTTTAAGAAGTTCTCACTGTACTGTGAATGGCTTAAAAGTACTGGTCATTTTGTTGTATCATTAAGTAAGTACATAAAGTAATACAGTATTGCGTTTTACGACATTATTAAATAATTGCTATGCATTGTGAATTCCTTACAGTTTGTAGTACAGTGTATCCTTGCTATAAAGTTGCTATTTTGTAAAGATCTAACGTCAGCAATTTATGACTGTTGATTATAACATTGCAGTGTCTTGTTGCAAATTTGTATTTATGGTATTTAGGCAATTTTATCTCATGTGTTCAATAAAACCAGTGGCTTCCATTTGGTTCAAGTGTAGCAAATCAAGACTTGCCATTAAATACTGCCACAGAGCTTCTCTTTATAATATGAGAGTGTAAACTTGTATGTTTTGGTTTATCAAAGTACAGTATTACAATAGAATATTAAAATGAAATGTAAAATTTCTGGAATATATGAATTAACCAGGAAACCTAACTCCTGGATTTAAAACATTATTATAATGGAAATATGTAACTTCTGCAAGGTTGCTAAAACACAACTTTGAAGGAGAAATTACTTTAATTATAAATATCAGCTTAAAAGAGAGTACAAATTAAGTCCCAACTGTACTTAATAAATTGGTATATCTGTTCCAAAATTGTTTTTAAGGAAAAATTGCATTGCTAATTTCATATTAATACGACATTTATGTTTTTCAACATTTATTCATTCACACACACAAAATCCCTTATTTAACCCTAAAGGGGGGAAAGGCAAACTAATGGAATTACGCAAATTCTGATTTTACTGACCTTGTTAGTAGTGTCAAGGTCGATGCCTGAAAGTGGTGTAAACAGTGTGAGCTGTTTTATTTCAGTTAGGCCTATACAGAGTGAGGTGGTACAATGGTAATATGTTAGACTTTCATTCGATAGGACCCGGGTTTGAGATCCAGCTCCGGCTATCCTGATTTAGGTTTTCCATTGTTTTTTCCGAAATCAGTCCGGATTAATGCTGGGATAGTTCCTTAACAAAGGTAATGGTTGACACTTGTCCCAGTTCCTGTCATTGTACCAAGTTGTGTGTCACTGTCTTTAACAACATCGCTGTTGACGAGACGTGAAGCCCACTTACCTTACCTTTATTTTAGTTGCAGAAATATTTTTTTGGGGGGGGGGGGGACATTGAATAGTACTCTATATTTTGTACTTGCGTAGTGTCAGCATCTGTCTCAGTTTGAGAGAGCTAAGAAGTTTTTTTTTACGCATAATCACAAGGATTATATCTGCACCTGACTTATTTTATAAGTGTTAAACAACATGCACATACAGTATTATCAGTTGAAACTAAAAACTTACAGGTGTTTCAACAGCTAGTAACTTCCGGCTTTAGATAGATTGAACTCATAATTTTTTAATAATGGATTCATTAATACTGTATTATGGTTTCTGTTCTAAAGAAACACAATAGTCTAAAGGCATCACTAAGTTCTAAAAAGACCAGTTGATGAATGCATATTTAGTATTATATTATCTACAAATTGTTGAGTGTGTGTAGCCGTCTCTAAGAAAGCTCACAAATTTTGCTTGAAAATGGTAGAGAGAAACCACACTTCAGCCAATTCTCGTAGCTGCTTCCCTACTTTCCTGATAGGCTAGCAGAATCAAATCTCTACCATCTGAATCACCACCACCTTCCCTTAGTGAATTCTTCCAGAACAATTTCCTCTAGCATTTTAACATAAGTTGGAACTTGGGCATGCTAAACGAAACTGACATGCTCAGTCTATTTGTCCCTTGAAACTACTCCTCAAAGAAATTAACATTATAAAAAACTGCACTATAATACCTTTACCTTTTCATACAAAACAATTTAGGAATTTTTTACTGTATTGCATATGTAATTTCTGCACCCCATTTTGCTTTTTTGGCTAAATTAAAGTAAACTGAGTGCTGACATGTGAGTGATTAACTATGGTATATTGTATGTTGTATATTGTAAGTCACAATATGCTAAAGTATATAGTTGGGTAATTTCTTCTGAAAATGATGGCACAAATTTTAGGTAACAAGTTGTGCAACTTAAAAAGTTTTGATTTATCTCTCGAATTGTTTCCCGTAGTGACGGGTTTGATATTTTGTTGTGTTTGCATTTCATAGTTCTATGTGATATATTAAAGAAACAATTATGTAAGTAAAAAATTGGTACTTAAGGAATGTAGTAGTACACTAAACCCCCGATTTTACGAACCCTGGATTTTACGAAGGTAGAATTTACGAAAAAAACTCTCGGGGGAAAAAATCTCAAAAATTTTCCAGAAAAGAAGTTAAAGCTGTTGAGAAATGTGATGGCGCACGTCGGAGAGCAATGTTCGGCCTGTCAGCATTACTACGTACGTTGCACAATTTTTCTACCCCTCATTTCTTTGCAATAAAGCAAAATCTTTGTCTTCGTAGATAACAAGACAGTGACAGCTAGAGTTACATGCTTGTCTCACAGCCGGTAAATCACCCCCCTCCCCCACATACCTTCCCAAACAACTTGCAACACGTTTCCCTGGAATTGTCAATATCGTCACCCTCTTGGCGGAAAAATATGTTACAGATATCCATTATGTAACCCTCCTCTTCCCCTAGCCATTATCAGCTTACTTTCACGCGTGTAATAACGTCGGTAAAGATTATCTCTATTACCGTGTGCGCAACAAGATTTTTCATTCCCCAACCTACCCATACCCAACCACTGAAAATGACAAATAATCACATGTATTGTATGTTATTTTTCAAGTTTTGCGAGTTGTTAGTAGTTTATTCAATTTTCCTAGCAAGCCTCCAGGCTGTAGGATTACTGGCACCGACGCTGTGTCAGATCATTGGCTTCATGGAATTTATCCGTGATGTAGGTGACTGACGCATGTTAACTGCTTTGTCTGCTTCAAAGATGATACAAAGAGGGTCTGCTAAGTATGCCGTGGCCCACGTGAGAGAGAGAGAGACTGACTGACTGCAAGCGAAGTGAAAGCAAGCAAAAAAAGAGGGGGGATGCGTTATCAGCATTCAGCAATACACATCAGCCAGGCTAGCGTTTGGAAAGTAAACACGACTGGGCAACGGGTAAGAATGGCATTAGTGACTAAGTTTGACCTCGTTGACGGCGCCATTTTTGCATTAACTCAACTCTGGCCATACACACACAATATCTGGGCGTGCCATCGTTAAAAGGGCACAAGTACCAAACACAGTCCAGCATAAAGGCTGGTTTTAAAACTTCACTTGATTTTTTTATTTAACATTTTCACGTTGTAAGGATAGTACACCACACCTGCCTCGCAGCCTCCGAAAATATTTTTTGCGTAGGACAGTAATTTTTTTTAAAATAATCTCCACACAATGCTATGAACATCAAGTGTACACGATCGCGAGAAGGCATATATGCTTGGTGTTTTAGGTGTGATTTTATTCGGAAGCCCTGTCTATTGATATAAATTTTAATTTCAGTTTTTATTTGCCAAATTCCGTGTGAAACGATACGGATGTCAGACTATGCATTCGCGAGAAGACACTCTGTGGTCTCTTTTTTCTCCAGGATCTGGGTCTTACTTTCCCGCAAAAAAAGCTACGAAAATCGAGACCCAGTTGGATACACTTCGCAGAAAAAATGCAATTTTAAAATTTGGTATAGGGGTGGAGTACAAAATTGACCTCAATCGATTTTACAAAGGTAGCAATTTTACTAACGTCATAAGTGGAACAGTCAGTATTTGTAAAATCGAGGGTCTAGTGTATGTATGTCTAATACAGAGATATAAACGATAGACCTAATACTGATTTCATACGTTTAGGTCATGTTAGATTGTCTTGTGTATGACACTGTCACATGTTTTAGGCATGAATTTGTATCTGTAAGGCAGATTTGAATTTCTATGTCCCCTGACACTGAGAGCCATTATGAAAAGGAAGGAATCAGCTAGTACAACTTGATATTCTGGAGTTAAATGTTACTTATGTCTTACATAACTTACTACCTATATTAAGATTGTGTTTCAAGTTATTTTGACAGCTATGTAAGTGAGATTTTTTGAATCAGTATCTTACTTGACTTAATTCAGGCAGACAGCTAAGAATATTTAGTAAAATAAGTGTGTAACATGAAGATGAGCACATGGTGGCAAGATGAGTTTGCCCTCGTAACACTATTGAAGAAAACCACGATCACTTGCAGAATGTAGGGAGTATGAAATAATGAAATAGAAGCAGAACAGAGAAACCCAGCTCTTATCTTTGTCATCATGTGTTGCTCTTCTCGTTACTGGAATCATATTGTAAATACGAACTCTATGAGAAAACCATAGCTCTCTAAGAAAATAATTCCAATTTCAGACCACGTTACGAAAGAGAACGGCCACCTAAAATTTTTTCAAGGTACTCACATGAGGGACGAAAGGAGCGAAACAGCTATTCCTATAGTGAGTATAGTCATTAATACCATAATTACGCTGTCTTTGGCGTTAAAGTTGTGATGTCAATATTCCATGCTGCTCCACAGTAACAGTGTTTTAAAATGTGTGTGCTCACTTATAGGAAACAACAACAGCAGCAGCAACAGCGGCGGCGGCAGCAGCAGCTACGTCCCAAAATATCACTCATCCCAAGGGTTCTTCAAGTACCACAACGAACAGATGCTCCAGACAAACAACCAGAACCAGTAGCAAAAAAACTGAGCAACACAGATTTTCGTAACATGTTGTTGAAAGACAAGAAGTAACATCTTTCGGATTAAAACATAGTTCATGTACATTGTCAGTTTATAAACCAAGGTTGAAGCCAATAAATACTGATGTCTGTTTTAAGATGAATCGTATCATGTTCACATTTTCTATTCTTATGTAGGAATAGTGAGCCATGTTAATATTTCTGAATTGAGTATTTGATTTCTCAGAAAGTGCTGTGAATGTTTGTGTTGATTTCTGTGTACTTGTGACAGTTTAGAATAGTATATTTTGACAAACATTTAAAAAAGTTTGCTATTTATCTAGTTTTGTTTAGTAAACGATATACCTGGTTTCACTCAAAATTATAAGATTTTGACTACCTACATTGCTACTTAGTAGGTGAATGGGAACTTGCAACTCAAGAGTGTTTAAAAAGAAACTTAGCAGTTCTTTTAACATTGTAATTAAGATCACAGGCAAAGTGAAATGTACAATATTACCTTATTGTCATAAAGTTTTGGCTGTTGTAGTATCAAATAATACAACACAAGTTTGTGTTTACAAAACATACTGCAATTGTATTTAAGCTCAACATTTCATCAACCTTAAAAATGGTTCATAAAATATATTAGTACAATGTTTAAATACTGTGCAATGTGTTTCATAATTTATGTTTTTGTGGTTTTTTTTTTTTTATAATTTTTATGTGTAGACTTAGAATGATTGTAAACTTTTTTCTGACTGAATTACATGGGGTTGCTGTGTGTTAGCCTGTCCTACCTCTTTTCAGAGTGATTTTGCACGTGTTCTTTTCATATCAGACTGCATCCTTCCACGATGCATATATAAAACCATGAGATTTCATGTACTTTATAGCAAAGGAACATAAGTGCAGCAAAGATGACATGAGAGGGAAGAAATTGCCAAGGAGATGGATAAGTAATTGTGTGGAGAAGTCAATTGCAGCAAAACTTTATTGTGCATTTACTGGTGTAATCTCACTGTAGAACAAGCAGAAGTAAAACATCAGTGAATGCACAGACTTTTCATTTGTTGGCAATTGAGTGAGAAACAAGTACATAAAGGTGCATAACATGAGGATCCCTAATCAGAAAGCGTTGTCCATACATACGTAAAAATTGTTCAAAATTCAATGCTTGTGCTAAAATAAAATATAAAAAAGTAACACTTTTCTGTACAAAAAGCAGCAATGCAAGTGACAAAGGCTTGTTTGTGCTTTAATAATGTAGTGTATGTTTTAGTTGTGCATATGTCAATTACTACAATTGAAAATTTACCCTTTTAAAAAGTTTTTCCCTGTTAATAAGTTCAAATATTGCAGTCCCTTCAGAAACTTCTTAACAGAGTGTTACTGTAATTACAATGGGATATGTGGATGTAACAAAAAATGCTTTCTGGGTGTAGCTAATTGAATCCTCTGTGCAAGAGAATTTTAGTGAGATTGACTTACATGAGAGTAATTTAAATTTTACGTCCTATAATGAAATGGGCATTGAGAGATTTGCTTGCCAGCAAAGTTATGGCGGAACACTATGACCTTTCCGTACCAAACTATCATTGTAGAGTTAATAGTTCTTCTGCAAAATACATTTGCAAATTAGGCAAGTATATAACCTGTTATTACACATATCGGGTCACTAAATATGTTTTTAATTTACGTAATTAATTTTCTGTTTGTGAATTTTGCAATCTATTTTAAACAAGGAAAATTTGTACTTGACAAACAAATAAACAGATAAGAAAGCAAGTTAATATTGTATTGTCATACACGTCTGAGATACAGCATGTTTTAATTTTCTAGTCTCTAGCTCATTGGGATGTTAGTTTAATATATTGTTAAAATAAAAATGACTGCTATCAGTCATTTTAGGAAGAAAACAGGGACTCAAACAGCCTGTGGCAGCTGAGTTCAATAATAAGGGATTGGTGGAACTTCACCCCTTATCACCTACGCCAGCTGGGGACAAAAATAACTGCCTCCACCAGCGCCCGCTTGCTGGTCGTTCCTTCAGTGCTGCTCGTGCACCTGAAGGTAGCCTTAGACGAGCACAAAACTCAACTGTGACCTTATGTAAACTAGGCTAAACTCGCACTTAAAATAAAAGAAACAACATCTTGAGAGGAACCAAGGATACAGGTTCCTATAGTGAGTCCAACTGGAAAGTATACCGTAAAACTAAGAAAACATTACAACTACAATTTAAAAATTATACAACAAACTACGGCCTGAAGTTCTGTGCAGCCAAGCGGTACTGAACCAGTAGAAATAAGATATAAAAGTGTTAAAACATACGTACTTATTACCAAAAAGGTAAGAAAAGAACTAAGGTCGATTCCCTTTGAAATAATAATATACATTTCCGCAACTTGTAAAACAACAACATTGGACAATTATCGGTGATAATCCTAACTGTCAAGCTCATAAATACTTTTTCAAAATTGCTATAGCACAACTCAAGTTCCATTAAAAACAACAAAAATAAAATATGTTTTTAAATATGTTAACAATTTAAGTACAACCTCAGCAAATATAAGAAAGATAAAAATGAATAACGAAAAGAATAACTGCATAAGATCCTGAGATCTCTACTTATTTCCTGGGAAAACAAATTTTAACTACAGTATGTATAGTATTCTTTATAGAAACAAAACCTCTACAGGGTGTCTACAGTCCACAGAAATAATTTTAGGGACCGTCCGTACAAAAATTCAGGCTTTTTTTTTATACATCAAAAAGCAGCGTCAACATATTTTACTTAATCCTTGTTCAGATTTAACTTGGTACCACTTTTGACCAAAGATCAATCATTCAATAGTTACACAATAGGTATTAGGACACACAAAAATGTTCTATATTAGGTAAATATTAAGAATCACTAGCCATTGTGTACCGGCCAAACTATTGATTACAGACATATATTAATGAAACATGTTTCTAGAGACGTAAGTAGTCCTACGTAAAAAAAATCTTCTGTTAGGTTAAAATATTGTTGGTTATTTTAAGTTAGATTAGGTTACTTAACCTAACAGTTTTTTTTTTACTGAGGACTACTACTGTTTCTAAAATCAGTGCATAAAATTGTTTATTAGGTTAGTTTGGATTAGTTAAGGTAACCTGACCTAACTAAATGTTAGGTTACCTGACCTAAACTAACCTAATCTAACTTAACCTAACAAAATACGTTAACTGTGGATGTTCAACAGATCTTGGCCGTAATGCCTACTTCCCTTCTGCAGTATATGCTAAATTGTACAACTGATCCTGAAAACTGCATTTTCTCGGACATTTTTTATTTGCGAAACAATGTCTCAGGATGGAAATTATTCTAATAAAATACTGACAGTTATTTGTAAAAGGTTCAATAAATGCATGCCATAGCACAGACTTAGACCCAACATAAATATAACAAAACATTTACACCTTCACCAAACCAAAGAACACTTCCAACACTATGTTCTCAAATACACGTCTGAAAATAGTCTATTAGGAAGAAAAGGAGCGAAATTAAATAACTTAGTTCGTATCAGTTTTAAAATTGCTGTAGTCAAGGAATGTCTTAAATAAAAATTACTGTAATTTAACGAATACTTATTTTATTCTGTTGCTAATTTATTTACTTTTATTGTTCACATTACACTGTATAGTCAAAATATTTTTACACTCAGGCAGTATAATTGGAGCCAGTGATTTTTGGTGAAAAGAATTCTGCAACAATTTGTTTCAGTGCCATATGTGAACCCCTGTTTCTATGTTTCATGGTCTGTGATTGGAAGTTTTTAATTTTTGGCGTCTCGGGGGTCCTACTCGCAAATCACGGACGTGTTGTGTCGCAGTAACATTGTTCTGGTTGGTGCAGTCAAATGACCCACGCCTCTGCCCTATTATATTCTGCCAATAACCACGAACCAGAGTTGCAGATGTGCACGTTTCGCATTGAAACAAGTTGTTGCAGAACTCTTTTCACCAAAAATCACTGGCTCTAGGTATAATTTACTAAAATGTATAACATCGACATCTATGCCTAACCTTTCTCAGTCGTTGCGTCTAAAAGAAGCCACATAAATTCACTGCCGATCAACTTGTTCCATTCCGATTTTCCTACGGATTACTAGAGTGCGTGAAAGATTTCATATAGGCTACGTAATGTTTGAAAGAAAGACTATTACAAATATCTACTAGTGGTAAAATCATCAACATCAACACTGCCATTTTAATTCCTTTGTGTACACCAGTAGTCTACACGTCACACGCTATTGATTGTACTGTTTGGATTACATTGCATGCATTGTGATATTTGTGCGTAGGTTTTCAGATTGTGTATATTGACGTAGTCGTACGTGGACAAAAGAGCATGATTATTTACAAAATTCTTCCAGAACATTTTTTTTTTTCAGGACCTTAAATTATATTTCCGTACTTTTTCGATACTTTCGTGACCTAAGTGAAAATTACGTTACTTTTTTGATACTTTTGTGATCTGTAGACACCCTGCTCTACCTTTTAATTAAACAAAATTAATAGAAGAAAACTCAACCAAAATACTAATCTGTGAACAGTAGAAGTTCAGGAGAGAAAAATATGTATAAAAATAATTTAAATTGTGGTACTGCAATGGTAACAACACAAGAATAATCAAATAATCAGATGCGAAGAAGCTGACTTCTGAACAGATTAATTGGTAAAACTCTAAATAGATGTGCGTAAACCAGCTTAAATGTAACTCTTGCAAAATTTCAAACAAAACAAAGAATAGAATTGAAAAATAGAACAAAAACATGAAGAGCTAGCTGCCTAAAAGGTAGCTCAGGCGAGTACCTCGTGCAAGTATTGCACATCGTCGCCTCAGGCAGGCTGGCTGCCGTAGCCTGAACTCGCTCCGACACAAAACCAAGACTGACTGCCCATAAAACTACATTATTACAACTGTAAGGAACAAGAAAACAAAACAAAAAATTTCTGCAGCTCTGACATTTCCTCTGCTAATCTGAGGGAAAATACCCCTACCTGGAATCAAAACAAATACTAAAAGTGATAACTTGTCTCCCATGGTTGCAGGCTAGAACGGTCGACTCCTCCAGTCGAGAACATCTGTTCACAAACTTCAGTCACACAATTGCTTCCCCTCCTCTCAAATGGGCTTCCACTAGTCTCCAAGCCAAAAGAGCTACCCTCAACAGTCGCTATCCCCCTCTCCCTCCGATAGTGCGAGGACTCAAGAAAAATGCTTGAGAAACAAACTATGCAGAACTTTTAAACACATTTCTAAACAACTCTGAAACACAAAGGCAAAATGCAGGGTGCACGACAGAAGCACGCCACGGCCAGCAAACAGAAAAATGCAGGAATGTGCACACTTCACGCCAGGGGCATTATTTGGGGGTTCAGGGAGGGGCATATGCCCCCCCCCCCCTAAATTTAGAATTTTAAGTGTGTAAAATATATTTGTTGTACAGTATTTTATTATTTAATGATTGTTAACTAAAGCACATAAAACTAGTTTTGCTATTAAAGTTTTTAATAATAAAACTAAAGTTTTATTACTAAAGTTTTTAATTTATACATGGTCAATTAATAGAAAAGATGACACAAGGTCACTGTCACAAAAAAAATCTCCCCCCACCCCAAGAAAAACCTGAAATGATGCCCCTGATCTTTACCCTGCGTGCAAACCATGTGGCTGTCCCATGCCCGCATCCATACGCCCAAGTGTTTTCCTGTGGCCTGAGGTCTCGAGAAAAGACAGACAAGCTACATGTACAGAATTACGCGGATAGTACTGTGAAAAAAACTCCTGAATATCTCAAAACAAATAAGCCACAACAACGAAACTATATTCACTCCCATCAGGGGAATAATTAATAACACTTTCTATCTGAAAACTAGCTGCATCAGAAGAAAAACATTTTTAAAAAATACATTCGAAAAAGTTGCAAATTTCAGTTTTGTCGCAATATTAGTATATTATAATAATTTTTTATGTAAATGATTATTTCACTATTTTTTTTCCTCTTGACATTGCACTGTCATACATTTGTGAGCTACGTTTAAAGATTCAAGTCACTAGCTCATTGGGAAGTTACTTGGTATATTTGATTTTTTTTTATTACAGTACATAATTGACTTATTTTAAGATTTTTTCCCTTTTATATTACATTTTATCGAGTTTTCAGTTTTTTCTTTGAAGACTGTAGCTAAGGAATTTAGTTAGTAGCCCAATTGTGAGTGCCACATAGGCTATTATTGTTGCATATTAAGCATATCATTTTTTTGAAAACTGGTTATAAGTGCCACTTCAGTTTAATGTGAACTATGAAAGTCATTGTATAATTTTTATTGAAGATACAAAAAGCTAGTTTTAAAAAAAATGGTAAAATGTACATCTTGTATATTTTATTACTGGCCAGATGTTACAATACCTAAGAAGGTACATGTATTACAGAAAGCATAAGCATTAAGACTATTTGATATAGGCTATATTCATTTTACCGGACATGAAAATTTCATTTTAATATACTATTACGTACATCACTTATAAGTTTGCCTCTGATAGTAATATGATTTCCGTGTGGATATATTGGTATTATAAAACTGCTGAGTTAACCCCAATCCAGTCACATTTTTTAACTGATTAATTAATTTCTTTAATAAAATTTGTTAACATTATGTACTGTAATATCTGTTAAAACCCTAAAACTGAGCGTATTTATTCGTGTATAGTGCACACCTTTATTCCGTAACAACTGTAGGAGTGTGTGCTTTACACAGAAAATGAGGGGGAAGGGAAAAAAGGCCACAAGGCAGGAAGGGGGGTGGGAGAAGGTGAAGTTGTCATGTCGTTAACTGGCGGGTGTCAAGAGTGGGAGGAAAAAAGAGAATGTTCTCTCCGCCTGGTTCCTCCATCACTGTTATTCCGTTTCTTTTTCTACTCCCTCCCTCAACATTGCTGTATATGCCAGCAAAAACTTTTTTTTTTACACTGCAGAAACTAAAGTTTGTGGATGGTGGGCGGAAGCAATATGAGAAGTTAATTTTGACGTCTCGTGATAAGCTATCTTTTCATGGGGAAAGAAAGGAATAAAAAAGGGCGCCACTTTTTTTTTCCTTGTAGGAGAGGGAAGGCAAGGTAGGGTGGTAGTTAGGGCTGCATTGCCCTCTGCTTGTAGCCACTTCCCGCCACATTACTGAGCCTTTCTTTCTACTCAGCTCTGGACAGTAAACAAAAAAAGGCAAGCTTTCTCTGCTGTTATGGCAACGTTATCTCAAAGAGGAAGGGGGGAAGGGGACATGCTGGGAAGCAGCAAACACACAGCACATCAAGAGAGGTGAGTGTAACTGTTGTGTAGCTGTGCACGTGCACACACACACACACACAAATGCACGAGTAGGCTGCAGGTAGGCAGCAAGCGACCTTGACAGACTATTTATAGATGGCTGTGCACAAGAGTGAGGCAAGCCACAACCACCCTCCCCGTTCCGGCTCTCTTCCATCCTCTTTGCTGTCACACTCTAGCCAGTGTTAATGTTTTCTTTCCTCTCTCGTTTCTGTGTTGTCAGCAGTTTCTTTCCTATCTTCCCCTGACCGTTCCACCATAGCCTCCCTGGCGCTGCTTCTCTGTCTCTTACTCCTATGAATTTTTTTACATGCTAGCAAGGCACGTAAACTTGTTGCGAAAATTGTGGTGCACACTATACACGACACTTTCCGGACTCATTGCCTGTTACTAACTAAATAAAGTTATTATCAACGTTGGTAATAGACGGCTTGATGTACATGCCCTCAGAGTCTCACTGCAGGGGAAGAGTACTGTGGGAAACAAAGCTTGTTTACAAACATGCTGATTTGTTAGTTGGTGATGGGAGAAACCAAACATTTTGTGCACTCGTAGACTTGCTCGCTAGGGTAAGAATTATTAGTTTCAATTTCATAGTTAATATATGCAAATGCAAAAGATCAATATATACCTGAAAAAGCGGCAAATTCCAAACAAATAATCAACTTTCTTAACGTGCATCAAAACCGGAACATGTGAAACCAAACACCTAAATGAAGGTTATGTTCGGCTGCGGTATCCATGTACCCACACCAAACTGAAGCTCCGCCTCTTTTCAAGTCGTCCATTATACTGACAAAACGTAATGGGGCTGTTTTTTCAATTGTTCGCCAGAGTACGTGTATTCTACCTGGTATGTGTGCCACTAGTAACACATAACAGTTGTGCATTCTACAATAAGATACACTCAAAGAATGTGTAGCACTTTATGTAAAAACCCTTAAAGATTTTTTTTGGGAAGGTGGGAAAGTTAAAAATTAAATACGAACTGCCAACATTTGCTTTCTGTTGAATATTGGTGTTAAAATCAAATTAAGGAGTAGGGAGATGGGGGTTGACATATGACACCCTGTAGTGAGGGTCATCACCACTTCATTGTACGATGGTTCGTCCAGTATTGAATATACTGCCACAGAGTGGGATTCGGACGTGGAGGTGAAAATGCAGGAGCTGGAGAAGGGCAGTGAGGTGGGTGACGAATAAATGGAAAAGGCAGAGTCAGGCTGGTGAGGAAAGGAACTTTAGGCCTACCCTTGTGGTGGAATTGGGATGGAAACCACTGAGGGAAGGAAGGAGAGCGGAAAGGCTGGTCAGGTTGTAAAGTGGTGAGAGGTGGACGAGGAAGTTTGACCTGCAAATTAACTAAGGGTACTTTTATGGGTGTTTGTGGAATGCACTGCGGGAGGAGTTGGTGACTGTGATGGGAGTTGGAAGGTTGAGGAAGTGACTAGATGATCGGAACTGTAGGGATGGGGAGGAATCAGCTCGCTACTGGGCGGTAGCCCAGTTGCAAGTATAAAACTTATTACTTACTCAGGCAGGAATTGTTGGCAGAAGTGACCTGTGTTAAGGATTGCTACTAGTTCACAGATTTTCTTCTTGATGGTTGTAAGGGAGTTCATGGCTGACTTTATAATGGCCATGCATTATACCTTGATATATCATAAATCGTAATTTACATGCAATACATTACTTCAAAGAATTAACAGCACTTTTATAGCTAGGCACAAAATTTATTTACAAGAATACACATTATTACTATTGATGACAAACACATTTGTTCACAATAACTTGAAATGCATTACTCATCATCTTTAAAGTCATCAGGGTTCTTGCGCATTAACTTCTCATGTTTCTGCTCTCCAATTTGATATACCAATAATCCCACGATCAAAGCTGAAACAAAAAAATTTGAATCTTGTTGATAGTAACCGATGCACAGGGCTGTATTGCAGCTTTTCATTTTTGAGAGAGGAAAGAAAACCTCTACAGCCAACAGTACCTCTTAAGGCCATGATCAGTCATTTCTACTGGTTTTACCATGATTGTTTTTTGGATCATAAATGAGAGCAGAAATCTAAAAACTGTTGCACACTTTAACTAATTTTTTCAACACAAAATATACAATGATTTCAGCAAATTGTGCAACTACAGGAATTCCAGTTAATACGCTTAAGCAAATCTATACAATTTTTGTCGCGAAAAAAAAATTATCAACAAATCTGTGCAACAATGGTTAATATCTGCTCTTGTTTAGGAATAAAAAAATTATCATGAAACCAGTAGAAATTATGGATCATGGCCTTAAAATGTACCCATGGTATTAACCCTTTTACACTCTGGCAACGTAACCAAACTGAAACATGACTTGGCAGCCATACTGCAGAATTTCAAATCTCCCTGTCATGAAATATGACTTTTTTTTTATAGGTGGATAACTTAAGATGAATTTTAAAAAGTCTGTCAGCAAATAGGTTAAAGCAGATGATAATATATTCAGCACATTCAATCAATTAAATTTTATGTTATTTGAAGGCAAAACTAGTGCAGAAATGTACGTTAAATATTAAATAACTCCGTTTAGCATGGAAGCTTTTACTGACTGAACGAATACAATTTTATCACATAACTTACATTTTATCAAACATTTGTGGGCGTGACACACAATTCAACACTAAAAGCATTAATCTATAACTGTAGGTTTCTTGAAGCCAATTTTACGAAAATTAAACAACAACGATTCTAGACAATAGTTTTAGCCAACGTTTTAAAAAAATTAGTTTCCAGTGTTACGAACTTCTGAGGCATAATATCTGACGCCGGAACCCCTTTCGTTTAACTGTGGAGCAGGAGATCACGTGTAACGAATTAGTAATTTTGGATAAATATTTACTCATAAAGTTGGCAAATATCATTATCTAGGATTGTCATTGAGTATTTTATCCATATTCGCTTCGAAAAAGCGTAGAAATTAATTGATGTTTTCAGCGTTTATTTATCTACCATGTACTCTTAAACCCTGAGAAATACGTAAGAGTAGCAGCAAAAACCGACAGGAACACGCGACTTGCAGCAAGCCATACTTGGTCTTCACCATTTATAGGGCTGCTACACGTGTTGAGCTCTTCAATTCCCATTTCAGGCATTTATCATTAGTATATCAATATTGGCTTAATTTACCTGAAACACTTTATTTGCTGATCCCAGGGACAGATGCTTGCACCTGATTTTATGATACTGGCTTAAATTTCCTGTAATTTCATTGTTTGCTTGGCTCTTGTTTTTCGTTTACGGCATAGCCCCAGCAGAGTACGAGCAAGCTCATGTGAGTCTCACATACTCTATGGAGAAGTTACTTGAATTAAATGCGTGTGTTGGAATATTCTTGCATCAACGCGACTGAATTTACCCACTTTGTTGGAGTTCTGTTACACAATTTTGTATTGTTTTTTTCTCCATTATCACTGAGACGTCTAGGAGGTCAACCCAACTGCGAGCACAGGGGCGTCATTTGGGGCCATAGGGGTGGGGGCAAATGCCCTCCCCCCTGGATTTAAAATTTTATGTATATAAATATTTTTTGTATTTTTAAATGTAAATAATGCTAACTTAAGTACATAAAACTGAAGTTTTTTTATTAAAGTATTTAATTTATACATGCTTAATTAATAAAATAGATGCAACAAGGTCACTGTCGCTGGAAAACAAAATCTTGCCCCTTCCCCCAGAAAAAAGCAAGTACATCAAGACTCCTAGGCCCAGAACCAACAAACATGCAGGTACATGACAGAGCAGGCCACCCCGATGACATGGGGTAAGAAAAAAACTTGTGCAACCTAGGACAACAAGGCAAATGACTGGGGGACCACAATGTTCACGCTGTGGGAGAGTAGGTGCACATACCACTGGTAAATGCCCTGCCTATCAATGGACATGCTTTGCTTTTCATGCGGTAAAGTAAGTCACGCAGCCCGCATGTGCCGAAACAAGAGAACCAGAATGGGAAGATTGTCAAGACGACGATTCAATGGAGCTGAAAACGGTTTTGGCTGTTTTACGAGGTGAAACATGTGCAGACGGGGTAAAGGATACCTACATTAGCAGCATTAATAATCCTCTTACAGTGTTGGTGCCAATAGAAGGTAACTGTTTTAAAATGGAAGTTGACAGTGGTGCCAGTGCGTCCGTAATGTCTATAGCGACATACAAAGATTTCTTTCCACCTATTCCGCTGCAGCGTTGTTCACTTACACTTTAGTCAATTATAGGAAATATTTTGAAAGTGTTTGGTTAAATAACAGTGAAAGTGACAGGGCCTAATTACCCATAGTGGTTTTAGCAGGTAGGTCAACTATGATTCCACTGCTTGGTCGAGATTAATTTGATGTCATTTTTCCTGAGTGGAGGAAAACATTGTAGGTGACATCAGAGAGAATTGTCGTACACAACCAGTGTAACAAGGTGAGTGAGGCTGAAACATGACATACTAAGTCTCAGGGTGGGCAGGAATCAGTCCTGCACTTTGGGAACAGGAATTAAAGGTAATGTTTACCTAAGTTTTCTGTCCAAGTGTAAATGGGTCTATAAAGAAATTTAAAGCTAATATAATGATGAAAGAAGGGGGTGACACCTATATTCCACAAGGCCTATGATGTTCCTTATGCTATTGTTGAGAAAGTGGAACAGCAGTTAATTCAAATGCAACAAGCGTGGACCATAGTTCCAGTGACCTTTAGCGAGTGGGCTAGCCCAATAGTAGTTACTTCAAAAAAACTAGGAGGTCATAGGATTTGTGTTGACTTCAAAGTATCGGTGAACAGGGTGATAAACGTAGACTCATATCATTTGCCAAAACTGGAGGATGTGTTTGCCTAGTTATCTGGAGGAGAGGTTTTTACAGTGTTGGACTTAAAAAATTCATACTTGCAACTTGAAGTGGGACCAGAGTCTAGGAAGTACCGTACCTACCATTTATATGCAATTAGGCCTGTTTCAGTGGACTAGGCTGTCTTACGGAATGGCAAGTGCACCTGCTATTTTTCAATCAGTGATGGATAGGGTGCTGCAAGGGGATCCAGGTGTGTTTTGCTAGCTGGATGATGTTTTGATTGTGGGAAAATCCATGCAGGACTATAAGGAAAAGGTGGTTGTAGTTTTGAAACGTTTAAATGAATTTAATATCGGGGTAAATGTGGAAAAGTGTCAATTCTTTTGCCAGACAGTACAATATTTAGCTCGCACATTAGATCAAATGGGTGTGCATCCAACAACAGATCAAGCTGAGGCCATTTGCCAGGCAGCGACACCAAAGAATGTGACCCAGTTGAAGTAATTTTTGGGCTTGCTCCAATTTTACCATAAGTTTCTGCCCATGCTATCCAGCCATTTAAAACCACTCTACAGGCTAACTGAAAAAGGTAACCCTTGGGTATGGGATGAAGAGTGTAATGAGGCATTTGAGTTGGCTCAGGGAAGTCTAACATGAAACAAGGTTTTGGCACATTTTAACCCTTCTTTACCTATAGTGGTAGTTTGTGACGCTTCACCTTACGGTGTTGATGCCATCTTGAGCCACCGTGTAGATGGTGAAGAACGCCCTATTTTATTTGTATCCAGCACACTGTCCCGAGCAGAGCAGAACTACTCACAGATCGACCGAGAAGCGTTGGCAATAATTTTTGCAGTAAAAAGATTTCACCAATATTTGTATGGGCATACATTTACATTGTTGACGAATCATCAACCATTAAAGAGATTACTGGGTCATGATCAAGGTATTCCCACCTTGGCCAACTCAAGGTTACAGAGATGGGCTTTGATATTAGCAGCATATGATTACAATGTAGAGTACAGGAAGGGATCACTTATGAGTAACGCCGATGTACTGTCCCGTTTACCGATGCAGGATAGCACAGGAGATGAGCATGTTTTTTCGTTTGTAACCGTTCCAGAACTTCCAATAAACAGCAACCACGTAGGAAGTATTACAGAACAGGACCCGGTTTTGTCAAAACTTAGTAAAATGACAAGAGAGGGCTGGCCTAGTTATGTAAATGACCAGAATGTGAAACCCTTTTTAAAAAAAAGAATACACTTAAGCCTGCAAGACAACTGTTTATTATGGGGCAACCGAATACTGGTACCAAAGGCATTGCAAAGTGTGGTGATGGACATGCTACACGAGGAACATCCAGGCATCGTCCGAATGAAAATGTTAGTGCGCTCTACTGTGTGGTGGCCCCACATTAATGCAGATATAGTGGCCGAAGTACACGCATGTGAAGCATGCCAATGCGCACAAACGGGACGGCAGGACATCCCTACGGTATCCTGGGCAAAGTCGAACACAGTATGGGAAAGGGTGTACGTGGATTTATTGGCCTTTGAAGAGTCAGCAATTTTAGTGTTGGAGGACAGCTTTTCCAAATGGATAGAGGCGTGGCTGATGAACAATAGGAACACAAGTGCCGTGGTATCAAAACTAAGGTCTTGCTTTGCCACATTCAGGTTACCGGTCACGTTGGTATCTGACTGAAAACCCCCTTTTAATGCACAGGAGTTTGGCACAGCTAATGGAATTAAAATGTTAAAGTCTCCACCGTACCATCCAAAATCAAATGGTCTTGTTAAAAGAGTAGTAGAAACCATAAAGCAGGTTTTGCGAAAACAAGTCATTGAGGGTACAACCAAAAACAAGGGCTTGTCATTACAGCACAGATTGGACAACTTTTTATTTGTGTACCGCAACACACCTAGCACAGTAACGGGACTAACCACAGCAGAAATGGTATTCCAGTACAAGCCTAGAATAAAGTTAGCTATGCTGAAACCAAGTAACCAGGCCGCACCTATAAAGGACAGTCAAGTGCCTGCCAAACCCAAGGGTAAAATACTGATGTATAAGGAAGGTGACAAAGTCTTGGTGCAAACAATTGAAAACACGATCAGAAGGTGGATGCCTAGCCGAGTGTTGAAAGTACTAAGTCCAATGGCTTACTTAGTGATGTGGCAAGGGAGGAATAAAGAAGAGAGAGTTGTTCATGTAGAACAACTAAGAAAATCCTATTTGGAGGATGGTAAACATTCACCAGCTTCACACAAAAAGGGACACTTGCATGGTCAAGATTGGTGGTTAGAAGACAGTGGATCGAGTTAAAGCACAACTATACTTAGCGGGAAGCAAAGGGAGGCGAGGATCAGGCTTACTTGGCGATCTAAGGACACACTACTCGGAATCAATGAACTGTTATTAGATCAAGGTCTTACTGTATAATTTGAAGCCTAGCAGCCTACTCTGCCATATCTAAAACACAAAATCTTTATTATAAAATAAGCATTCCAAGAGTGAAAATAAGGTTACATAATAATCACGATCCTAGGTACATAACACTATGTTAAGTGAATGAGTGGATTTATTTGCTTGGAAGTGAATGTTTTTAACTATGAAGTCTTTTGGCATAATCCATTACACTGAATTTTATTTATGAAATCTCAGCATCTCAAACAGTTCTCAGAAACTCTTGACTCAGAGTTAGCAAAGTACTAATTATTACTCTTTTTTATTTTATTCATACCAACCATCCAAAACTAGTTATAGTTAATATATTAAAATTTCATATATGTATGTATAAAGCCCCCGTCTCTATCGCATGTCATGTATGCACATGCAATCTTCCTCTCTCTTGTCTTTCAGCAGCTCGCAGATATCATAGCTCAGTATTTAACTGTCCTCCCCCTCCTACACCAACACATTCTCAAGGCTATATGCAGGAGGAGAAGCGTGGCAATGCAGCTGGGCAGACTGTTACAGAGAGAAAGAAAGTGCTGACTAGTGACAGTTACATGGTGCTTGTTCGATATTACCAACGTAAAGCGTACTCGTATGAACTGACACTACAAATTAAGGAGCAAAATTCCCTCAGAAAAAATACATAAAAAAAGAGCTAAGCTCCACATAAAACTCCAAAAAAAAAGGAGCTCGCTACAAGGAACACACTACTTTGAGCTAGCTCCTTCCAACTGCAGAGAGATATTCAAACCGTAACTAGTGAGCAGATTAAGTCGTAAATATTTTTAAGGTAAAGGTACCCTACTGTTCAAAATAGTGCCAAACAAGTAAATTCCATTGTATTAATTTTAATTCTGTATAGACTAGAAAAATAACATGACACAAAATATCAATACATTTATTTTGATTATTGATGACAGAATAAACCCAGAAACTAAGCAGGGGAAAAAATACTTACACAAATTTATCTACACTTAAACCAGATTGGGCTGAATTCCTAAAATGCAAAATATGTTCACACAAGTAATTATTAGGGACTGGAAAATTTCGCGAATTCAATGACCTGCAGGCTAGAATCCATTGTACTATGCATAGTCGAGCCTCGAATATTTGTCCACTAGCTGCTACTCAGTGGAACAACAGACAATGAACGAATAGAAAGGGGCTTAAGTATGCATAGTATACTGGATTCTAGTCTACAGATCATTGAATTCGCGAAATTTTCCAGTCCCTAGTAATTATGGATTACCTACGTAAGGGTGCATAATTAGATCAAAGTCACTCATACCTGTCAACTGCACATGGTCTGGCACACAAATATTTGTACGTGACGGTGCAATAATGGGTGAAATTGTTCAAGTGTGACTGTGGGTACAGTAGTTAATAATGGTTTAGTGATAAAAGCAGTTAATTTCAATTTACAAATACAGTATGTATATTATATACTCCATTTCACATAAGATTGGATAAATCTGACAGCAACTTATGGGCAGTAATTTGTAATACACTAGACCCTAGATTTTACGAATACTGACGGTTCCATTTATGACATTCGTAAAATCGATTGAGGCCAGTTTTGCCCCCAACCTCTTCACAAAATTTTAAAATTGCATTTTTCCGCAAAATATATCTAATGGGATCTCGATTTTCGTAGCGTTTTGTGGGAAAGTAAGACAAATTGTCATTAAAATATAAATTTATATCACATGACTGACGTCTTCCGATTAAAAAGGTACCCCTGAACAGTAAATATGACCGACCCATGTCCTGGAGAAAAAAAGAGAAAAATAAACACAGAGCACAGAGTGTCTTCTCGCGAATACATAGTCTGACACCTATATCAATTCACACGAAAAATGGCAAATAATAACTTAAATTTAAATTTGTATCAATAGACTTAGTCTTCCGATTAAAATCACACCTACAAACGATTGATACCACCAATCCATGTCACAAAAAAAAAAAAAACACAAAGCACGGATACCTGCTCGCGCACGTGTAGTCTTGATGTCCGTAGCATTGCGTGGAAAAGTAAACCTAAAAAGGTTTACAAGGTTTACAAGACACTTGTCAAAATAAATTAAAATTAGTGTTGCACGTAACATTTTTTCAGAGGCCGCCAAGCTGGTGTAATATTCTTGGCAACACGAAAATAATGTGAAAAAAAAATAAAGTGATGTTTGAAGACAAGCCTTTGTGATGGACTATGTTCGGTACTTGTGCCGCTAAAACGATGGCCGCCACGGCAAGAGTCTGGTTAATGCAAAAACGGCACAGTCAACGAGTCTAAACTTGGTCACCTATGCTGTTTTTACCCGTTGCCCAGTCGTGTTCACTTTCAAATGCTCGCCTAGCTGATGTCGTGTAGTGCTCATAACACGTCCCACCCTCTTTCTTTGTATTGCTTCTACTTAGCTTGCAGTCACGCACGCATACATACACACTCCCCCCCTCCCCCCAGTCTCAGACACAATATTCTCACGCAGACATAGGTTAACGTACACCTGTGTCACGGAAAAATTTCACTACGCTGATGATCTGATCAGAGCATCGGCGCCAGAAATCCTACAGCCTGGAGGAGATTGCAAAACAATAAGTTTCTCACTTTATCATTAAAATTTAATAAAGTACTAAAAACTGCCAAAGCTTGAAAAATAACATACAATAAATGTGATTGTTATTTTCAGTGGTTGGGTGTGGGTAGAGGTGGGAATACGAAAAATCCTGTGGTGCACATGGGAATAGAGATTATCTTTACCAGCCTTATATATTCGCGTGAAAGCGAGCTGATAATGCTAGGGGGAGAGGAGGGTTTCGAGTTGAATGCCTGCAAGATATTTTTCCGCCAAGGGAAGGGTGAGGATATAGATTGAAATTTTCCGGGAAACGCATTGCAAGTCGTTTCCCGCGCTGATGTTTGAAAGGTATGTGGGAGAGGGGGGTGATTTTCCAGCCATATGATAAGCAAGTAACTCTAGCTGTCACGGTCTTGTTATCTACGAAGAGTAAGCTTTCACTTTATTAAAAAGAAATGAGGGTAGACAAACTGTGTCACGTACATAGTGCACACCGGCCGAACGTTGCTCTCCGACGTGTGCAGTCACATTTTTCCACAGCTTTAACTTTTTTATTTTTTCTATTTTTTGACAGTTCCCAAGAGTATATTCGTAAAATTGCTACCTTCGTACAATCCAGGGTTTGTAAAATTGGGGTCTAGTATATTTTGTTATTTGTGTCACTACACAAGACAAACTTTGCAGTACAAATGCTAAAATGGACATTTCTGATCCATTTTAGGGCTAAGAATGTTTTGCATTGTGCAACAAATCACAAAATACTGAAAATTGTTTCCCATAAGTTGCTGTCAAAGTTATCCTCCAAACTTATATGAAACAGAGTATAAATTGGTGGAATAATTGAAATCCGGATGAGTGCATGAAAGTCATTGAAGGAGGTTAGGTTCATGGTGTTTGTTATAGTGTATTCTAATGGATTACACTGAGTGCGCACCTTAAACTGAAACAGTGCAACTGTCGCGTGATTGCCCATAAAAAGTTTGTATTGTTTATGCCCTAATAACTGGAACACGCCGCACTTTCAGTGCATAACATTTGTTACAACAAATTATTTTCAACTTAAAATTTTTCATACTTGGACAGTATTAAAAAGTGGAAATGCAGGTCCACGATGTTTGCAAAGTTATTCTTTCACTGGTTTCTCTCTTTTTGGCCAAGAACTAAAAGTTGTTATGTACTCATGAACCACTCGTTACGAACCTCATCATCAATGTAACATCAAACATTATTATCAAGATAACAACTGTATTTTCGCTATTTATAGATTGTATTATATTATTAAAATGCCGGAGTGTCAATTGATTGCAGAAATAACAACATAATAATGATTTACGTATTGTTTACATGTCACAGGTCATCGCCATAATTGCACTCTGACGGCACTGTCTCTAGAGCCAGTGCAATAAAACTGACCCGCGGTGCGCACCTGGCGAGTTCAAGTCACTATTGGAACACGAAAAATGAATGCACTCGGCGAGTGAGGGTTAGGTCTGGAACACACGGCACTGGCCCAGTGCGCAACCAAGTTCAGTAGAGTGCAGTCATTGGAATACGCTATTAGTTTCATTACTCTATACATTTAGAAACACACAAATTAACAGAACAATTTTGGGCAGTTTCACTGTAAAACAAATTGGTAATGTTAAAAAAATATGACCACTAAGTGAGTGTCTTGATTAGCACAAAAAATGTTTGGATTAGACTTCTGTATCATCACTGCATTCAAGTTATGTTTACATCTTTAGATTCATCTATTACTACTGGAATACAGAATGGAAAATCAAAACATCTGTAACTGAAACAAGAGTCGGAATTGTCACACCAGTACAAATCATACTACATTTTGGAACTTACGTGGTGCAACTCTGAATATGGAAGAACGTATGCGAATAACAATATTCCAAAGGCCTTTTGAGATTGCTCCAGCAAAAGCTCTCTGTTCAAATGGTGACAGTCGATACTGAATGATGCCACGAACTTTGGCCAATTCACCAAAGTGTTGACCCATTTTTGGTATTGAAACCTATAAAATAAATGTACACACTAGTATTAACGAATGACTTTCTATACAAATACTAATTAGCCTAAATACATCAATTAACTGAAGTATTGTATAGAATATGAAACATTGCATACAACATTTACCAGTTGAAAAGTATAGCCAGCAGCCAATTCTTAATGTCACCTGCGTCAAAAATGCCTGATTCCAATATTGTGAATAAAGTGAAAACGGTTTTTCCAGAAGATAAAGTTCATGTCCCGGGAGTTGTTTTGCTTTATAAAATGTGCTGATTTAATCCTATTAGTCACTATTTAATATTATCCTGGAATCCATGATATCAGTTTTTTTGCTGTTTTCGTTGCGTGCTAAATTCCATATTACTTTCCCTGGTATTTATAACCATTCCCACTGTGGTATTTTTACAAGATGTCAGGTTAACATTAACATGTGACTTTCTGGAATGAATCTGTACATTTAAATTATATTCAGAAGGTTTTTTTCTCTGCTGTAAGTAATCAGGCTACTTAGTTAAGGGTGCTGCCTACTTCAGAGCCGTGGTGGCACTATACTCTATCCATTCAAAGATTGCAGCTTGTGTCACTCCGCCTGTTCGTGAACTTGAACGGCATTGGCTGTGCAACAAACTGTCGCACCACCTCAGTGCGTTTCACGTGCTATCGACTGGCGACAAGTGGAGAAACGGAATCGCGCCTCGCTGTGGAGGAAATGAAATCACGACTGACGCTGGCGTCATCGCGTAAGTCGTAGTTAATCCATTTCATGCACATGCAGTATTTCATGCGCACAGAGTGATATTACAATGCAGAGTATTAAATAAGAGGTAAGGAAGAAAATAAAGGCTGAAGGCAGTTAAAGATACCAACAAAGTAATGGTAGAGGTGTCAGGAAAACAGCTGACAATGGAAATAGACACAGGAGCGGCAGTGTCGTTAATTACGTACTCAGTGAACTGTACTAAGTGGTCAAACATTCCATTGCAGTGAACGGATATCAGGGTAAAAACTTATTTTGGTGAACAGTTACCACTAAAAGTAGCCTAGAGGTGCAGGTCATGTACAGAAACCAAGATTGCTAGTACTGGACTCGGGGGAGAGGTAATTACCAGCATTAATGGGACGAGATTGGTTGTCAGTACTTAAGTTGGATTGGAAATAAATTTTTAATGTGTCTGTACATAATGGCTCCACTGAAGTTCAAGCAGTTAGACAAAAGCATGACTTGGAAATAAAGTTGAAACAGAGGTACGCAGAGGTATTTAATGGACAGTTTGGAGAAATCCGTAAGATAGAAGCTACCTTTCTATTGAAAAAGGGCAGTGTACCAGTGTTTCGAAAGGCAAGGGTAGTGCCATATGCCTTGTGGGACAAGGTAGGTGAAGAGTTGGACAAACTGGAAAAAGTTGGTGTGTTAGAAAAAGTGACACACAGCAGGTGGGCTAGCTAGCCCATTGGTGATTGTGCCAAAATCAAATGGAGGAATTAGGATCTGTGCAGATATATTTGCATCTTTGGGACAAAGAAAGTGTTTTGTGTGTTGGACCTTGCAAATGTTTACCAGCAATTGGTGGTAGCGGAAGAAATATGTGAAGTGTTAACACGCAAAAAGGTCTGTACCAGTTTATAAGAATGTCTTATGGTTTGTGCTGTGCACTTAACACATTTCAAGTAGCCATGGAGCAGATTCTACATGGGATCCCAAACATTGGTTAATATTTAGATGATATACTTATACCAGGGTTTTCAGAACAGGAATGCATCCAGTTATTAGAGAAAGTGCTGAAAAGACTGCAGCATTACGGAGTGAAAGTCAACAAGTCCAAATGCAAATTCATGGAATCTGCGGTAACATTCTTGGGCTACCATATTAATTCAGAAGGTATCAAACCAGCAACAGACCTGAAGAGGGCTATTCAAGATGCACCAGTACCAAAAGATGTGAGAGAACTAAAAGCATGTGTGGGTCTGGTTAATTTCTACGCTAAATTAGTACCTCACATGGCTAGTCAATTACGGCTATTTTACGACTTGATGAAAAAAGACGCAGTTTGGAATTGGTCAGACCAGTGTCAGCAGTTGTTCGAGGCCAGTAGTACTTGGATTTTAAAGGCCTCTGTGCTGATAGCTTTTGATCAAAAAAAAAAACATTAATAGTCATGAGTGATGCATCACAGTTAGGGGAAGGCACGGTGCTAGCGCATAAGATGCCTGATAATACTGAAAGGCCCATTGTGTTTGCATCTAAAACGTTATCTCCAGCTGAGAGGAATTACTGTCAAACACAAAAGGAAGCCTTTAGTATTATATTTGCAGTACAAAAGTTTCATAAATATTTGTATGGCCAGAAGTTTGTTTGGTATACAGATCATCAGCCACTAGTTACAATTTTGGGACCACAAAAGGATGTGCCATGTCTAGCAGCAGTATGGTTACAACGCTGGGCATTGATCCTGTAAGGTTACAATTATGATGTGAAGTTCCGCAGAGAACATGACATGGGGAGTGCAGACACGCTGTCTTAGGTTACCATTACCCCGCTCTGACCCAGTAGAGCTTCCTATGCGGTCAGTGCGGTAAATGATATTCCTCTGTCCCCAAGTAGAATTCAGCGAGCCACTGAAGAAGATGAAGTAGCCTACTGCAGTGGTAGAAAGCATATACCATCAACAATTAGGCCGCAGAGGTGGAAGAGCCACTAAAACCATACCTGAACAAGAAGGATGAGCTTGCAACTGAGCAAGGCTGCATCACATGGGGTGATCGAGTAGTGATTCTGTCTCAATTAAGAGTGGAAGTTCTACATCTACTGCATGAGGGTCACCTAGGAGTGGTGTGAATGAAAATGTTGGCCCACAGTTATGTATGGTGGCCCAAAATGGATCAAGAGTGAGGTCATAGTAAAGCAGTGTGCACCATGCCAAATGTCGAGGACAAGAAACCCTAAGGAACATTGTAGGTTGTGGCCAGCTACCAGTCGAGTATGGGAATGAGTTCACATTGACTTTTGCAGAACGGGATCAGCGACAGATGCTCATGGTGGACACATATTCAAAGTGAGTGGAGGTTGAGTTGATGACTTCTACAACAGCAGTAAAAACTATTGACTGCCTGAGATCCAAATTTGTAACATACGGGATACCAGAGACAATTGTGGCAGATAATGGACCTCAATTTAGGTCAGAAGAAATCAAAGCATACTGCAAGAGTATGGCCATAGATCTGCAGCTAACACCACCAATCCACCCTCAGTCCAATGGAGCGGCAGAATGTACGGTACAGTCAGTGAAGGGAGCAATTTTGAAACAGACTATTGAAGACTCCTTGGAGGGAAATGTATATTCACTGCAGGCCAAAATTGACCATAGGTTGTTCAGTTATCGCCATACGCCGCACACATGCACGGGGAGGACACCTGCAGAAATGTTTCTGAAGCGAAAACCTCGAACCAAACTTCAGTTACTGAAACCTACTTTGCCAGAATATTCTCAGAAGCGCAAGTCAGGGTGGAACAGTGAGCAGAAGCACTACGACGTTGGGGAGCAAGTATTAGTCCACTGTGTGAGAGGAGAGAAGACTCTGTGGGCACCAGGACAAATACGTTGAGTTTTAGGACAGAACACCTACGAGGTCAAAGTTGGACCATACCTTAGAGTATGACATGCAGACCATCTACGCAGAAGCCAACTACGACACACAGTGATAGGTAGTCAGGGAAGAGAAATTGCTAATAACTCGAGTTTTGGGGATCAAATAAAGGCAAGAGATAAGGGAGTGGAAGCACAGCCAGAACAGGAGCTCATGGACAAGGAGACCTACTTAAAAGGAGAGATTAGGGCATCAAGAAGAAAGTGCAGAGAAACACTAATTCTGAAGGGTGTGGATTAGAAGGGAAGAAGAACCAACCAAGTAGGAGCATCAGAATACAGAATCAGGAATCGACAGATGAAGGATTTGATGAGCAGGGTGACTTTCAAGGATTTAGATGATTTTTTTTTAAAGAGGGCAGTGTAGTGTAGAGTAGGTAAGGTATATGTTGTGTGGTGAGGTTGGCAAGTGTGAGGGAGTTCAGGATGATGGCGAGGAACGTAAATACAACAGAAAATAAATAATTAAGATGCTACTTGGTCCCCTTTACAAGATATAACCCCACAAATAAACATTTTTTTCTTCAAAAAGTTCCTTTTTTCAAGGTCAAAAAAGGGCATTTGGGGGAAGGGGTAAAAATAATTTTTTTGCTTTTAAAAATACTATTTTTTACCATCTTCTACTAAACAAAAGAAACTTCAACTTGATACTCTGAGCGGTTTGGAAACTAGAAGCCTCTGGATGTTTATGGTTTCAGTACATACCTTGTAGGCTATATATGAGAATAATAAATTATATATTTCAAGATATTTAATTTATTAAGAAATAGAAAAAGGTATAAATTAATTTTCTTACACTGTGTTTATCTTTTATTGTGAACAAAAATTGGACTTAAATTTGTGTGTTTGTTGAAAAAAAATTGTTGCGTCAGATAACAGCACATCTGTGCCTGTTTGAACATGCACAGTTCTGCTGCTGTCTGCTAGTTCAGTTTCACTGTGAATTTTTTCAGTTTGGTATATCGGTTGGTTTTAGCGTAGTCCTTAAAATGAAAATAAGCAAATTTTGACTTTAACAAGCCATTATGCAAAAACTATGCAAGAGAAAGAAATTTCATAAGTGAAAAACTTGTCACATTTTCTGTCCAAAATAAGGAAAAAAATGTGATGGTGATGAAAATTGCTGTAGATCGCACTCTTAATGAATGAAACCACCTATCCAGTACATCAATAGAAGGAACTTATTTACTAAAGTTGATAACCTCATTTAATAACATTTATACAGTCATATGGAACACTTAAGCTGAAATTGATATTTTAAGCTAGAAATACATACCCTTAATTTTATGTTAAGGCCTTATTGTCACAAAAATAAAGTGAACTGAATGCTGTTAATTGAAGGACTTCTCTAGGAACAATTTCGACAAGTTCTCACTCATTGCTGGTGTAATGTTGCGACTTCCTTGTGGTGACCATAGCTCTGTTGGTTTCAGAATTTTTAGTATGTCTTGTTAATTGTACCCAAGTCTTGTCATCTTTCAGACTTTTTGAATGAAGTTCCAGGCCCTTTAGGATGAAAAAGTGAATCCTGTACTCTTCTTCAATGTCATATATTTGTTTTTCAACTACTTCCCCTAACCTACCAGTTATTATTATACACACAACAGACATAATCAAGCACTTTAGGTTGTGTCTGCAATGTAACATTCTCAGTTTCACCGACTTTAATAAGCTGGAAGATCACTGGTTGTTCAGAAAATTATGTGTGCTTGATTTTCATTACAGAAGTACTGTATAGGGGTGAAGCTGTGAAATGATCTTGTGTAAGGTACTTGTTGTAACATCTGGAATCTTTCCTCAAGAACACCTCTTACATTGTCTACATCATTCTTGGAAGTAGGCCTATAGAAAAATGTAACTCCTTCAATATGATTGGTACCAGTGCTCGGAAGGAAAGAGTTCCAATGAACGTGTTCCTTTGATTTCGTTCATTTGTTTTTGCAAACACATAAGGAACTAGTTATTTCCTGACATGTGAACAAAGTTCAGAACTTCATTCTTTTATTTAAGGAACCTGAACAACATTTTGGTGGTCCTATATTTGTTCATTTAAACAAACAAATTTTAATACAATTTTATTTGCTATGTTTGTCATTATTCAAACAACTAAGTTATGATTTTGTACAATAAATGAGAAAATATTTAGCAATTAGGTTGGCTACTATGGTTCCTTTGTGTCTTATTGTCTATGAAATTAACAGCACAGGGATTTTTTTTGTTTATGCTGGCTTGGTCTCCAATTTGAAAATGTTTTTTAAGTACGTTGTTGAGAAGTTGTTTAAACTCCTGTTATCATTAGCCAGATAATTTGTTCTCCTAGCTAACCTGCCGAGGAAAAGGCCGATAAATACAAGAAGATAATGATGAGCGCAAGGTAATTTCGATTTACGATATGGCTATGGCAGTTGCGATAATTCTGTGATTCGTTTAATTAACCTAACAACCTATCAAGGGGAAGTGTGAGGCAATCAACAAATTTCATTAATAAGTCATTAGCAGTTGCATGTCCCAAGAATACATTTTTCAAGTATTGTGTTAAAAAAAGAAACTCTCTGCTGGTTTACATCCCAAAATCTTAACAACTTGATCTATCTGACCACATTGAGAGATTTTATTGAGCGATTCATCAAAACAAATTCCATAGTTGGAGCATTCTTTTAGGTCGTCTAATAAACAAGCTTTCAAATGAGGTGCCAGTCCATGATTTGTTACATATGCTGCCTTTGTTCTACAAACTGTAAACTTTGAAGCTACAGCACTGTCTGGAAACATTTGCTGGAAAGTATTGCTTATATTTTCACAACAGTTGAGAGAAAATGTTTTCGTAACCACCTCTAAAGCCCATATTATTTCTGCTTTTCTAATTATAACATCTTCTGTCACTAACGTTGCATGAAAAATATAAGTTTTGTTCTTCTTCCCTTCCATATTATGGTTCTCTAAAGTTAGTGGCTTTTCTTCTGTCGAACAGTCTAATTTTAGTGGTTCAGTTTGTTTTTTACTTGATGTTACACACAAAAAAGAGGAAACAGAAGGCTGAAATAACTTGGCACGAATATTCTTCTGATGTTGCGGTCAATTTGCATGGGTTACTACAGCTTTCCTCCCCATGTAACTACGTTTGAAATTTTTACTGCACACTTTACAAAATGCAACTCAACTGTCCCCTGGAACATAAGTTATCCAAGCTGCAAATTATGTGTTCAACTGTTCATCCAGCCATTGTCTTTTGAATGCACACTACTTAGTCATTCTGGCAATTATTGGAATGTCTCAATGCACCACTGACCAAGTACAAAAAAACGGAAAACTGTAAAAATATTACAGATAACATAGCTTTTAACCTGCAACATTAAGCAAAAAATCTCACATTACTAACACTTAACACAAATTAGTAAACTGTGCGAGATGTCACGTAAAAAACATTAGCACACCATACCTCTAAAAATCTAGGTTACAAACTATACAGCATTCATGTTCCTGCAGTAATTGTATGCCACCTTGTATTTTTGTCCTCTTGTCATTAACATTGTTTGCCACACAAACAATTGGGAATCATTTCCAGAAACAAAAGTAATTTACTGTGAAACGTGTTAACAAAGCATATACCTTTTTCTATTTCTCCCACCTTAACTAATTAACTGCCTATCACCAACCGCGATATCACAAACATTTGCTACATTTACCAGAGGCACTTGCGGAAACTTACTAGGTATAATCCTACTGGGTAGCATTTGTCATGTGACTGGATCTACTCAATCGTTGGATGCTTAACGAGCATCCAATCTAGAAAGTAGTATCTAGGCGGCCTTTATAAAAACTATGGCAAAATCTGCAGAAGCTGTAATTTCAGTCGCCGATCTGGCAGACCTCTGTTATTAGACCAGGTTAAAACAGTGCAGAATATCCTTTTGTGCTAGTATAATATACGTATGTAGCTTTAAAATTGTGTACTAGAAACGATAATTTATTCCATACCTGAATTACCTACTCTAGTGACATTTTTACTTGATAAACAGCTCCGGACTTCTTGTTCAACAAAAATACTATGATTCGACATTGTATTTTCTGTGAACATGCATTAAAATCACCTTACAACATATTTTCTATTATGTACACATGCAGGAGTCTGTTTGTTTACTTTTTACACACGCTTTCCTTTGTATCGTCTGCTGACTGCAGGGTGGAGCTACATGGATACAGCGAAGGGATCAAGTTGAACATTTTGAGAACTTGAGGGCCAGTAGATCTTTATCGCATGACGTTTCCAACCAATTTACTCAATATCTAGTGGATCCGAAGTAGTTTCCGTAAACGCCTCAGTAATTGCATTCCAGTTTTAATTGGTGCACCAACATACCAAACACGTAAGTTGCTGGAATTTTACTGTAAATATGAATTAGAAATATTAATGCAACTATATATTTTTTCAGCTTCTGTCAAGTGGCGCAAAAGTAAGCACTGCTTTAGCAAAATAAAACAAAAAGGCAGGACGATGTTCACTTGTTTACATTAGATCCACTGGCCTCCAACTGCCATTCACGCTGGTGTTGCTGATGACAACAGTTCTTCAACCAGCATTGACAAAATAAAGGGTTTACCGCCAGTTGACATTAGTTTACACTTTGGTGAGTTTCCGATTTTGCGGCAAAAGGGTTGCCTTTTCAACTTGCGTGCGTAAATTTGATATAAGGTCAGGCCATCTGTCGATAAAATTCCAAAATTTGTTTCCCTGATCCATATTACATTTCCCTGACTTTCCAAAATATGGGTACCCTGTAATTGTGGTGTTCTGAAATTTTACAGATTTGGTTTTGTCTTTCGACTTTTATTTTTGGGTGTTTATTTTAGCCTATTTTTCTTTACTTGTAGCAGACTAATTCCTTATGGACACTTCATGTTCTGTTGTTTTGGTCTACGGACACGTTGATTACAGTCAAACTAGGTTTGTTTTTTCTAGTCACATATTGGATTTAGATTTCTGGGATGACATAATATTGCAATGGTGTATGTCCACAAGAGTACTGTATGTTATTGTCCCATTGCAAGAAACATTCAAAGAAATGTGACTTGTTATTTTCAGTTCTCCATCTCTATCTCTGTCAGTCCTTTTGTTTCGTTCTTCGTCTAGTTCCTTATAAGCAGCAATTTGGAGTGACTATTTCATATCTGGTTTTTGCTACCTCCCTATCCCAAGTTCTCTACACTGTATCCAGTCCAAGATTGCAGCAGAAATAAACACTGTCATGGGTGAATTAACTACGACTTACGCGGCGACGCCAACGTCCGTCGTAATTCCGTTTCCTCCACTGCGAAGCGCGATTCCGTTTCTCCGCGGACAGGTGGAGTGACACAAGCTGCAATCTTGGAATGGATAGAGTATAGCTAGCCTTGTTGCCAGATTACCCATACCCTATTTTTTCCACAATTCCTACTCTAGTTCCATTCAGTCCTGTTTATAACAACTCCATAATATCTCTGTTCCACCTCTCCTCCATTTTAATGTCAGCAACTTTCTCAATCTAATAATAGTAATAATAATATAATCTTGCTATCGGGCAAGCACCCCTACAACATCCTCTCCAAAACCTTTGTAAACTGTCCCACACCCCCCAACGACACCAGACCGTCCTAACCAGCATCTACTTAGTCCACGCCCCGTTCTTCGCTAGACCCACTGTATCTTTTTACTGTTGTTGCCTCTACCCCTATATCCACCCTTTTCTAGATGTTCAGCTAGTGCACTCCATCCTCCATCCCGTTCCACTATCTTATACATCCTAACCAGTCTTTCCACCCTCCTCCTATCCTTCAGAGAGTTCCATCCCATATTCCTCAACATCACTGATGGCCTGAAACTACTTTCATCCTCTCCATCCTACCCTCGCCTTCTTTACTTACCCTTCACCCATCTGGCTGCCCTTCTTTGCACCTTCTCCAGTTCCTTCACCTCCACCTCAACATGGGGGTCCCACTCAGCTGTAACGTACTCAAGAACAGGTCGGACCATGGTGTTGTAGGCCTTCTCCTTCACCTTCAAGTTGGTTCCCCGTAATATATTACCATCAATCCTAGCACTTTCCTACCCTTTGCGACCACTCTATAAACTTGGTTTTTCCACCCAAGATTTTCATGTAGACCTACTCCTAGGTACTTATATTTGGAAGTCTCGCCTATTTCCTGCGCTGCCCAACTACAAACTACCCTGCTATTTAGCCTTTTCCTTGTAAACCGCACTAGTTTAGTTTTCCTAACGTTTATCTTCATTTTGTTTTCAAGTGTCCACAATCTTATCTGCTCAATATCTTCCTGTAACTTGTTCTCGCGTCTCACCACTGATTAGAGCACACAATCAGCTAATAATCTTATTATGCCGATACCTCCAAACCTATATCATTAGCCATTGTGGTGAACAATATCGGGCCTAGCACACTCCCCTGTGGCACTCCTGAAGAGACCTTTCCCTCAATTGACACAATACCCCCTACTTTCACTCTGAATCCTTCCCTAGAGGAAACCTCCTATCCACCCTACCAACCTCTTGTCTTCTAATAGGTCATCCACCTTTTGCATAAGTTTCCCATGAGGCACCTTGTCAAACACCCTTCAAAGTCAATAAAACAGGCATCCACTTGTTTTGTCCCTCATCAACAGCTTTCACCAGGTCCTCCAACAGACCAGCCAACTGAGTCTCACACGAACATCCTTCTCTGATGCCATGTTGGTATTCCCTCAGCCAGTTCTTTTCATTCATCACCTTAACTACATACTGTGCTACCAATTGTTAAATCACCTTCCCAGTATTCGATGTAAGACTTACCGGCCTGCAACTGCTGGGATGTGCCCTATCATCCCCCTGCTTGTGTATTGGTACCACCAGTGCCTCCTTCCATTCTTGTGGGAGCTTACCTTGTTCCAATGACCTGTCAAACTGCACTTTCAGATATTTACTGAACTCTTTTACAGCAAACTCTAATGTCCCCACTTCCAATACCGTCTGGTCCGACCACCTTGCTACTTACCAGCCCTCTGATGATCCTAGCTATATCCTTCACTTGTATTCTAAATTAATCAATCCTTTTCCTATCCCCCTTAACATTCCTTTGCCACACGTTATGTGGCTTAAAGACGTCCAGGTGTTGTCTTTGTAGCATAACAGCCTTCGCCTTGTCTATTTACGCGACCAGACCCTCGCTACCTTTCAACTGCAGAATCCCTCCATCCCCTCACCTCATTTTCTTAACATACCAATAGAAATGTTTCCAACTCTTATCTCTCCCTACAGCCATTATGTTCCCCAAGAACTTGTTGTTTGCTAGTTTAATTTCTTTTTCAGCTCTCTTCCCGTCTCCTTGAACTGGTCCCTAGCCCTCATCACCCCTTTATTTCCCACTCTGCATGGAATTTTCTACATTTTCTTTCCATTATTTTTATCTCCTTTCCATAACATGGAGGGTCCCCATTAGACCTCAGTCTTTTTTGAGGGACAAATTCCTTCAATGTTGTTTCCACAATTCTTTAAAAGTTTTCACACAAGATTTCTACATTTCCATTCTTCTTGGACCATTCCTCAAATCTCTCCTTAAGATGGTTTTCTGCTCCTTTACTGTACCCCCATCTGAACTGCCATATCACCTTGTACCCGGGATCTATACTCTATCCATTCTAAGGTTGCAGCTAATTCATCCAAGTGAATGCCAATAACATTTTTGTACAGCATAAATTTCATTCCAAATATTTTACAGTACAAGGTAACTGTGTTACGGCACAATCACAATGTGAGGAATCAAGATATAATTCAATTGCTTTGATTTATTTCATTAGCAATTTTTATTTCTGCTGCAACCTTAGAGAGGACAGAGTATACTACATTCAGTTTATCAATTCCAATCTCTACTACAGGGATGTCATGATCAGAGATTCCTTCCAAAACTACAGCATCCCTTATAGCATCCCCCTGGCCTGACCGACACCATGTCCAGCACTGCCCCCGAATCCTCTCCAGCCCACCTCGTAGGTGTTACCACTGCCTGCACAAGCCACCTGTTTACCAGCACATCTGCCATCATCCACATTACATGTCCCATCTCCTTTGCCCCTTCAACCCACTGCACACCAGGCATGTTCCAATCACCTGCTACCATAACTCACTGCCTGTCAAAACTCTCCTTGATCACCTCAATTTCTTGCCATCCCTGGCCTGGAGGCCTGTACACAGCCAACAGTATTATATTCCTATTCCTCCCACTTATATTAACTTCAATCATTTCCGCTTCCTAATTGATAAATTCTACATACCCTAGCAAACCTTTCGTCGAACAAACCATAATTCCTTCCCCTATCCCTTCCAAATATCGCAAAACCATTCTTCTGAATTTCGCTGTCCAGCACATCACTCAACCATGTTTCCACAGCAACCACATCTGTTCCATAACCCTCAAACTTACTTCACAGACTGTCCAGCTTATTGTAAAGACTTCTACAGTTGACTACTATAACCTTCAATGTCGATACAACTAACCTCCCCTTTCCACGATTTCTGACCTGTGGTTGCTACTGCATGACTACACTTCACCCTACTCCTCTCCGGGCAGCCAGCTGTCTCTTTACCAAGCACATCTCCTAGGACTCATTTAGCACGTTAGAACCATTCACACGTATAATTTAACATAAAAATGCTCACATACAACACTTTAATTTACAATGTAATTGTAATTTAGCCACCATATAACCTACAAATATCAAAAGTGAGACAGTAATAACACACAAAGAAAGTATGCGCTATAACCTTAACAGCACATTACGGATTATACTTCACACCTAACCACCGTAAAAAAAAATCTACCCAGCCACTGTTACAATGCGTACAAAAATATATTATTTCCTAATATATATTATTACTTACCTTCATAGCAGACTACAACCAGAGATAAAAAAGAGAGTGTGCAAGAGATCAATCGCGAGTTTATACTTCTAAACAAGAATGTTCAAAGTTTGGTACAGGGTAAATTTTCGTCCCTGGAGCGCTGGTATCGGCAAGAGGTGTAAAAATGACAAGACTAGTTGTAAGATACGTCTAATACAAAAATTAAGTAAATTTAAAATTTTTTGATATTAAAATATAAACATTCCCCGGAGACGTTTGGGACTCTAAACCACAAGAATAATAATTTAAAATTTACTGACTCTTTGTTCTGTATTTTTAAAGTGCTTTGACAAAAGGTTTGGCGAGAACCTGCTGCCGAGGCAGGGAGCGCGCCAAGCGTTCGGCAGTTGGCGATAAGCCGCTTTCGAAGGCGGTCGACTTTGTGTCGCTTCGGCATCATCTCATCTTCTGTTGAATCTTTTAGTGTATCAGTAGCATCTGTATTTGTCTGGAACATTTTCACGTAATTTAACTTCAGTGCCGAAAGAACCCTTTCACCCTTGCAAATCAGCGCGCCCTGGAGCTTCAGTATTTAATTTACACATCTCTAGTCCACGTGGCTAGAATCGCTCATAGCTTCGCCCACTGGACGGGCTAGGTCCAGACCCGCTTTTGTCGCCGCCGTTTGAGTAGATACTGTTTGGATTACGGAGACATTCCAATAAAACTTCACACCCGTAAGTAACGTGGTCATTATTGACTCGCCGGTACACTGCCTTAAGGTTCCGGCATACTCAAAACCCGCAAATTTTCTTAAGTGTATTTTGTAATCTCAGCGTGGGCGTCTAGGTGTCCTATACGCCTGGCGAGTGCTTTTGTTGTGTGTATCAAGGCATGGGAACGCCTAAAGAATCCCCTGCGAAACGCGACAACGAGCGGAAGGGAATTGTTAACACCATGGCCGTCGGCCGCATGACCTAGCTCTCTGGTCCCTTACACCAGACGAGTTGGTGCTACCCGGCAACCTGTCCTTGCATGTCACTGCCGTGCAGGATAAATTCTAATAATCTCTTCACTGGAGAATTTTCAGTCTATTTACCCTCACCGCAACCCCTGTTCGCGAAAAATTTTATTTGTGGAATGTAAAATATTTTAATAAAATCTTGTCATAAAAATATATTGAAGCCTCTTAAATTGATAATTAACCAATCAGTCGACAAAGGTATCTTTCCAGAACTTTTAAAAATAGCAAAAAATTCAACCAATATAAAAAATGGGGACAGAGACAAATTGGAAAATTACAGACCCATAATTTTCCTACCAGCTATTTCAAAGGTTTTTGAAAGAATATTGCATTATAGACTAACTAACTACATAGAAATTAAAAAATAATAATAATATGCAGGGAACAGAATGGATTAAAAAACAAATCAATAGCGAGAGGAGTGTTTCAATTATCAAAAACAGTTGTAGGAGCTCTTGATAAGGGAGAATTTACTTACGGCATATTCTGTGATCCAGTCATTAGCATTCGATCTTGTTGATCATAACATTCTACTAATAAGATTAAAATATATACCGGAGTAAATAACATTCCTTTTGAAATTTTAAAATCTTATTTGCAAAATAGGAAATAAATAGTAGTTGAAATGTATAATGGCGACATAAAGGGAGCCTCAAAATTGGAAACTATAAGAAAAAGAGTCCTAAAAAGGACGTATATTGGGACTCTTATTAATTATAATATATAACAACTTAAAATGTTAAAAATGAAACTATAACTTTGTTTGTTGACGACACTTAATTGCTTGATTGTTAGACAATGAAAAATTGATTCACTCAGACATTGACGCCATCTGGCGTTTCCCTCTAAGCCCTTACTGACCTCGTTTTCTGTCAGTCTGTGTCACCGATATATCTCATATCCTTTCCGACATCATCTGTGGCCATCACACAGATACCAAGGCAACAGGCACCATCCTTGGGGAACTGTAAACAGTGTAAATAGTTCGTCTTGGTCACGATCGTAGAAGAACAGGTCTGGAAACTCGCCTTGATATTTGACCCCCTTGTTGTTTCGCTGTAGTTCTCCAAGTTACCGAGAATATTATGTTTTATTGGCGCTTATATTATGGCGGTCGGACTAAACTCCGCCCACTTCCTTTCTGCTAAGATAAACAATTTATCAAAACATTTTTTTTATCAATTTATGAAATACTTTCTTCATTTACAAATTTAAGAAAAGGCTCCAGCAGTCTTTATTTACTTTATAAATTTAACAATGGAAAAAAAGTGGACGGAGTTTGAGTCCGACCGCCCAGAAAACAGCGCCAAAAAGTACAACAATCTCGTTAACTTGACGAACTACAGCCAAACAACAAGGGGGTCAAGCAAAATACATTGTTAGATAGGCGAGTGTCCAGACCTGTTCTTCTACGACAGTGGTCTTGGTAATCTCGACTGAGCCGAAACGACTCATTGACGAGCCGCCCTCAGTCTATGTCCAGGCGCGGCTCGTGGAATTTGACTTAGCTAGGGCTGCACATACGAAGAGGAACACATATCCCCCAATAAAAAGAAGGGGGTTCGGGGGTCCTCCCCTGGAAAAATTTGGATTTCAAGGTGCAAAATGATGCTATTTTAACAGTTCAGGTGTCTAAACATTGAATACACTTGACGCGAGCAGGGGTCGTGACTAGGAGTTGTTTTACCCGGTACGCCAGCCCATTAATAGTGAACGGGCACTCAGAGAACAGAGACTCTAAATTACAAGGCCACATGGCCGACGGCCGTGGCGTTGCAAGAAAACACTTCCCACTCAACGTCGATATTATTACTTATGTAGAGGAATCTTATGGCGTTACCCACACCCATAGCACTAGGATAAAAGATACACACACAAAATACACCCTATGGGTCTTGCACTGGAGTGCGGTTGGAGGGTCCCGCGCCCTGATGGCCGTGAAGCGGCAAGCAATAATTACGCACCTGTTCTTGTATAAACATATTTATTGAAGAAAGCACTGTTATCCACAATGGCATACACTGGTGGCGCAATAAGGGGACCCGGTCCTGAGCCGGACCGGTGGGCGAAGCTGCCTAATAAAATCTCACCACGCGGGTGTGAAGATAAAATCAGTTAACGCCCCTGGGCGGTGAGTCGCAGGGGTTGAGAGGTCCACCTCCGGGCCAGTAAAGCTAATGAAACGGTTCTGAGTAAAGTTAGACTATTGATATACTAATGATCGGCTGCAAAGTTGTCAAGGGCCCGGAGTGACGAACATGTCGACCGTCTCGTTTGGCCGCGTAATGCCAACTGGCGAGTCCTTCCCGCGTGTGTGGCGCCATGCAGCCAAAGCGCGGGAAGCATCCACCGAACACATAAAAACATACAATTACACAAGGAGCAAAGGTCCAAAACACTAATAATAAAGAATCTTGAAGATTAGAGTCCCAAATTTGTTTAAAGGGAAAGTCTACTGAAAATGCACGTATTTTAGATTCACTCTAAATTTTGGATTACAAGATGCTAAAAGAAATTGACACTGAAGAATTACGTAAAATTAATAATTAGACACATGAAACAGCTCTGACATTAATTTGTTGATTATTACTTAAAAATGTTTGGGGGAGAAAATGTGAAGATGTTCGTGCGGCAAGGTTGGCTGCGTGGGCGAGTCCAACTTGCCGCGAGGCGCAGAGGTGTTTCTACATGATTTCAGGTTAAATACGAAAAACTAAAACAGATCAATTACACATAATAAACACAATTACCCCTGGCCTCTGAATGCTTCTGCCTGTCGGTGTTGTGATCCTCCTTGACGGGAAGAGCACGGGAGTGTGACGTGTGCCGCGGAAGCCCGTTTGTCCGCTGGGCTACAGTGGTTCAGACGGCCGTAGACACGTGATCGCCTCCTTCACCACGGACGCTCCATCAGCCAGGCTTCACGTCTCTGGGGACGTGAATGCCCTGCCCCGTGCTTATGGAGCTTCACCACCAGCCTCAAGGTAGCAATTTCCAGCTACGATTTTGAATGCCTGGCCAGACATCATCTTCGTAGTAGGTGTTAATTTAATGGGAATTGCAGGGCAAGTTGTGGTAATGTTTGTGACGTGCGGGCTTAATGCGCCGCTACATAAACAAGTGACAAAGTGGTGAACACGAAAACTGATCCATGCTAAATTCAGGCAAACTGATATCATTTGTAGACTCTACAGATTTTCTAGAGACCTACAGGCACCATGAGAATAAACGTTCTTCTTTTTTATTTTTCTATGAGTGAGTGATGTTTTTGATTAGGGCAGTAGGACGCTAGGCCACAGCCCACGAAAATTGTCATCGTATTATTTTGTTACGTCTTACAAAATAATACTTAAGTAGACTTTCAGTCACATTTACAATGTCTAAAATTTAATTACTTTTTCAAATATTGCTTTTATATTATTCGTTATTGATTTTCTGTGTATTGTTGCGTTTTTAAGTGTAATTCTGAACACGCCCTTTACAGACTGGCAGTTATTAACTAAGGGCAGACGAGTATTAATAATTGTTTTTGTAATTTTGGATGATATTCTGTAATGAATTTTACTTTAGTTTAGCTTGTAAGAGCTTAACCACCAAGTCTGGCGGGAACGCGGGCTACCGTGCCCTGCCTCCAGACGCCATGTCAGTAGTCTTCGCCTGATCACCGGAGCGTTAAGTCGCGATTGGATCACGTTCCCGTCTCCCTGAGGCCCAAACTATTGGGATCAAGTCAATTTAGTTTTCAATAGTTTATCAGTAACGTACCTGAACCTTTTCTTTCTTTTTTTGCTTGGCCTCAGGGATTGACACGCGGTCGGGGAGAGCTTTTTCAGCACCCGTTTAAGGATTTCACGTAATTTTCCATTGTTGGCCTCGCGCCACTTTAACCGCTTACGCCAGTGCTGCGGGCGAGCACAGTAGCGTGGTACATGGTGGTCAGATCTAGGACGAGTAACCACAATAAACCGTACCTTAAGAGTCATATGTATCTCCAACTTTCATTTCAGTAGTGGTAGTGGATGTCTCTCAACAGCATACGCCGGGGACGCTGCAGCAGCTATGAGGGACGACGCTACTCTCTACAAACACCGTCGGAGTCAGGACAGGAAGGCTCATGGTCGCCGACCCACTCCCCCACACCAACAGGTAAAAGCCGGGCAACTTTATACTGTGACATCCCACCTGACACGACCCAGAGGCGTCAAGTGCTAAAACACGGTGTGTCTTTTCAAAGTGACTTTACTTACATTTCCGTCAAGGGGGCACTTTCCTACCAATGGACGGCAGTCCTGAGGGGCCGACGCACATATTCACTACACTCGACGTCGCGGGGGCGGCGTCTACGCACCGCTACCTCGTGCGCGCACGTGGTCGGGTGCGTTCCTTTATGCTGTGGGCGGTATAGCCGCTCCAGCCATTCCGTATCAGGTGGCATGATGCGCACGACGGGCTCAGAGAGAGGGAGTTGCGGAACGACCCGCGTCACAATTTTGGTAGATTTATTAATATATTTTTTAAGAAACATTATGTTAAGGGGCCTCACTTATCGCTGGTAGAGGAAATCAAGAAATGTTTCAAGCAGTTACCCCTATTCCATTTTCTGAAACAATAACATTTCAAGGCATTAATTTGTTTAGACCAACATTCACAAAATCCACTAAATTAATTTTAACAAATTTCGCATACCATTGGATTACTGAAATTTTTTTTAGAGAAAAAAAAAAGTCACAAAATTCACAAACATAATTCTCACAAATGTAACATACCTTTGGATTACTGTGTTGAGCACTTGAGTAGCAAGTAATTAGAAAAAAAAAAACAAGTGTAGCTGCGTGAAAAGTTACGTCAAGTCGAAATCACATCAGAGTGTGCTGTCCAGACATTGGATTGACATCATAGCTCAGTTGTTTTTAAGGTTCACAAATCACAAAGTTTCACATTTAATAAAACTGCACAGTTCATTTAATGCACTGTAGTTCGTCTTCATTTTTTTTTTATGCTTTTAACTTTACTACATCTCACTGTTTTTGAAAATTAAAATATTAATTCAAAAACTTATTTTAACTAAATGGTCACTTAACTAATGTGTGGATACCCATTTGTTATGCAGTGCTTTCTTTATCGTGAACGGCCTATATAGTGTAAGGGCTGTACGTGAGGAGGGATGTTAGAGACTTCAAACAACGACTTTTATAAATATAAGGAAGGGTATTTATACATAATTAAAATTTAAAGAAACAAAAGAAAATAACTCGTAAGACCTTAAATATTAAAAGTCACCTAAATACCTTAATAAATTCAGTGAAATAATATATATTTAATAGTAAATTCTAATGGTAATTCCCCCTATAAGGAAATACTTGCATATAGGGAGGGTACATTTGTTTATGACTTTCTGTCTCGTCTACTGCGGAATCATAAATAAGGCAAATATTGAAGGAATTTGAATAGGACGTACTATATAAAAATACCCTTTGTAATTGATAAATGGTTATGGTGGCGGCCGGACAGAAAATCAAGTTTTGAAATCTTCGTCTATGAGTTTATTTTCTTCTCTGCCATATGGTTCGGTAAAGAGCCACGGCCGTAAAAGAACAGGTCTGGACACTCGCCAGGAAACTTGGCCCCCTTGTTGTTTGGCTGTAGTTCACCAAGTTACCGAGAATGTTGTGTTTTATTGGCGCTGATGTAACGGCGGTCGGACTAAACTCCGCCCACTTCCTTTCCGCTAAGATAACCAATTTATCAAAACGTATTATTTATCAATTTACGAAATACTTTCTTCGCTCACAATTTTAAGAAAAGGCTCCAGCAATATTTATTTTCTTTATAAATTTAACAATGGAAAAAAGTGGATGG